>JAECUM010044536.1:5243-19776 GCA_016617855.1 Megalonaias nervosa | reverse complement strand
CACAGAAACACACACACACACACACACACACACACCAGCGCAAATGTGTAGTCAAAGAGCAACTTCAAAGTTAATGTATTATAAAAGTGTGAGTACCAATCATTACCGCGGGAAACAGTAGGGAACTCTTCTGGAAACGAAGTGCTACTTTTACATCAGTGTCGGTTTTGTATGGTTTATTTTTCTTGTTCCTCAGAAGAAAAAAAAAATAACGTTCATTTTTGTGGGATTCCTTCTGCCAATTTCAAATATAGAAATAGAGTACCACACTGAATTTTAGCCCACGATTTATAAACAACCTCTCCACCTGCTTCGACAGTCCTTTAGTTTTACACCCTTTGGCAAAATGCAGCTATACATTTCTTAAATATTTACATTCAAACAATTAGAAACCACTTCGTATTCTTTTTGAAGGGGAGAAAACATTATAATTTTAAATTAGGCGTTGTAATAGCCATACGATGATATACCTTAAGGCGTCAAGAAATTAATTTGTTGATAGCGATGTGATTAGCATGGTATTTATTGATTTCAGGTTGTTCGCTGACTGCTTTCTCTCACAGACTTGTGTGTTTACTATTAACTGCCTCGATTACCGAGTAAATCTACTGGCAATAGTCTCAAATGTTCCGTGGCCGGCTGCTCATTTCCCCCGCCTGGTTAAAGTGATAAAATAATCCCCTTCTTCCAATTGGCTGTCAATCAAATACAAGTTGAATCCCAAAACGAGGCTCCCAGAACTTTGCTTCAGATATGAACTATTATCTATTAGATGAAATCTTAACTGCTCGTTGTCACATAATGCTAGCATATTAAATAGATAAAGAAGGAACTTTGAAAGTGTTACACAAGTTTGGACTTCATTGTTGTTATTCCGTTGATTGACACAGGCGAGTAAATGCTGGGGAATATCATATAAATGTACTCTGCAGTTTTTCTCTTTTATTCGTCTCTATGTGACAGAAACTGTTAGTTGAATTAGTTCCTTTTGTGCTTCACAATATATGATAAAGAAAAATGATGTGATCATTGACGTTAATAGAACTTGATTCAAGGAATAACAGTTATATTTGTTTGTAAATTAGAAATCTTAGGTCTCGAAACATAACGGAAAACTTACAAAAAATACAACGATTCCTTAAACGTGGAAAGACGTTTACTTTTGAATGAAAAGAGACATTTTAATCCACACACAAAAAATGGAACAGAACTATATAGCAGTCCTTCCAACTCCGGTTTCGTTGACAGAGGAAAAGAAAGGGTTTTCAATGTCCCCTTTTTCAATAGAACACATTCTTTCTATGCGACAAGGTGACCTTTCATCGAAAGATCCCCTCATCCGGAAAGGTAAAGGTTTCGGTTTCCACGAGTCGAACTGTTCATCAGCATTGGATCTCACAATTCGTCCAAATCTTGATTTCGAGAAAAGTGAGGAGAAATATAGGTTAGACGAATTAAAATGCGCCGATGATTCCGGAAATGATGTTAATATAATGATATGTGACAGTGACAAACTCATGGTGAAGAATATAGCTCATGATAAGTGTGAGGTAACTCGTATTATTAAAACTGAACCTGATTGTCTTATTGAGAATTTACAAAATGATATAGAGGCTGAAGCAGAGGAAGGCGATATTTGGTCCGATAATATAGATACGTCTGATGATGAGGGTTCTCCGACCTTAGACCGGACAACCTCCTTCCGAAACAACCTCAGAAATTCCAGGACTGGTGAGGAGAGAAAGGCGTTCAATGCCGGACGGTGCAGCGACGATGTTGATGATGATGACGACGACGAAATGCACATATATCATTCAGACAAATCGAAACACATTCGGAAGGACAAGAAACAGAGAGACGGTAAGTTTTTCCTAAGAAACTGTCAATTGATTTGCCAGAGAGAAAGATAAATGTTAGTAAGGAATAACAGAATCTTGCTATTTTGTCCAACAGAATATCATGGACCGAAAAAAGAATTTCTCGGATTAAATGTTGACACTAATTAACTAGTGTATTTTTGAAATTCACTTCTTTAAGTTCTCTCAGATATTTTCATAATTGATGTTAAATTTTCCCACGTATACTTGCGATAAGTTAGAATTATTAGTTAATTCCACGCATGATATGGAAGTTTTCTGATACATATTTACAAATACCTTCGAACAATTTAAGCAGTAAAACGTATTTTCAAACGTTTTACCACTAACTGGCAAGCATGATCAAAAGATGTTTAATTGGCAAAGGAAAGTTGATTGCTGTCTGCTGAGGTAGGACATTATGGCTTTTAATAAATATACATATATTCCAACAAGGTGCTGTCAACCTCAATATTGTAAGAACCAAATACTGCCATTTTAGGGATTGTCATTTTTAACGAATGATTTAAGCCCATCTTCAAAAAGAAAAAAAGAAATGCATATAGATCATTAATGTCAAACGTCAATTTGTAACTTCGGCGGACGGCTCATGCTAACGTGGAATTTGAAACTATGTGAGAAATGTCCACAATTTCTAAAATTTGGAGATAAAAAGTTAAACATTTTCCTAAAAATAAATATCAATAATTTGACAATAAGCCACACACACACACACACACACACACACACACACACACACACACAGAGCAAAACAAAGTAAATAGTGACTACAGTGCCTCTTTAGTTAGAATTATGCAACAAAACTCCGATAATGTCTCAAATTAAATATTAGCTTTCATAAAATAATTTTGAAAGACTATCAAACATCACTTTTGTAAATTAGATTTTGAAGCAACACAAACAATACTTTTATCATCTGATGCTTCGATTACCTTTATTTCCTTTTTAAAAGTGTTTCAGGTATCAAAAACATTGGTTTAATTTTCTTTGTAATGTTAGTAAAATATATTTAGAGTAAGATATAACTGGAACTGTCGAACATATACGGTATTAAAGTTTGGAAGAGATTTCTGTCAGCTCTTCTTTTTTCCTTAGATATTCTTATGATAGAGAAGTAGAAAAATAAATAAGAGCTGTTTTATATTTTACCAAATGTTATTTCTTCCAATACATTAACGGGAACGAAAAGAAGGCATGAACTTGTTATATAATTAACAGAAATAATGACATTTCATTCAATTTTTTCCTGAATATCAGAAAACAAAGGGAGATTTTTGTTCTCCTTTCTTGCTTTCGTAAATTTTCACGTGGTGGAGTTACATTGTTAAGAAGCGTTACTTAAACTCTTCTCATCTCTCTTAGACTTACGATTCTGTACTTCTAAAACGAGACTTAGTTAACTACATGTTTAGCTATTCATAAGTCCTTCACTAAAACGCGACCAAGTTAACGACATGTCTAGCTATATATAAGCCCTTCACTAAAACGCAACCAAGTTAACGACATGTCTAGCTTTTGATAAGCCCTTCACTAAAACGCGACCAAATTAACTACATGTCTAGCTATTTATAAGCTCTTCACTAAAACGCAACTAAATTAACTACATGTCTAGCTATTGATAAGTTCTTCAACAAAAACGCGACCAAGTTAACTACATGTCAAGCTATTCATAAGTTCTTCACTAAAATGAATTCAAATTTAATAAATGTCTGCTTCTTTACAGGCTTTTCACGAGAACGCGATCAAATCAACTACAAGTCGATATATTTATAAGCTTTTTACTTAAACGTGATCAAATAAACTATTCATCTAGCTATTTATAAGCTCGTCGCTGAAACGCAATCAAATTAATTACATATCTAGCTGTTTATAATCTCTTAAGTAAAAATGTGATCAAATTAAAAACGTTTAGTATAAAAACAAGCAGTGTGAAAAGAAAATGTCCCAACTAAATTCATAAAAAATATCTGATTATTTCGTGCCAAATCCTCGAAAGGATTTTTTTTAAAAATGAAATTATCCACATCGAAAACTCCACCTTTTACTGCAAATGAATTTAATCCATTCTCTATTTTGATCATTCAAAAATATACTTAGAAGTATATTCGGATATATATGATATTAAACAAATACCAGTATTGTTCTTTTAAGAAAGTGCCCCACAAATTTCCTCTTTCTAATTATATCATAGCGCAAAAACAAACTCAGATACGCAGCTCGAGATGTAAAATAAAAAAAAAACTAGCTTCCTTTCAATGAAAACTTTGTGCAACGAGTGGTATATCAAAAGTACAGCGTACATAAATATATTATATTTATATCACATGCAAATATACATTCTTCCATTTCCGAAGCAGTTCAAACTTACTACAATCAACTGTGTATTGACGGAATGAATGACCACTGCAAAATGTAATTCTTAACCTTTTGCAAATAATCTCCTTTACAAGTTGATAAGTTGCTCCTTTTAGTTTTTTCATTCATATTGATTAAATGAATATAAGACACACGTAGGATTTAAACAAGAAAAATGGTTTAAATGAAGAAAATAAAGCAATACAAACACAGCATGGTTAACTTCTTGACCACTGAAATCGCTGGCTTTGACGGATCGGTTAGCATATTTAAACGAATTGGAAATATAAGCTAAGCGAAATGAGGAACCGGCAACAGGTAATTCAAACATATGCAATAAACTGACAGCGAACAGTGCAAAACTAGTATCTAACTAGCCTGAGCGCTTTCGACTCTTAATGAGTCTTTTTCAAAGGCAAATACAAAACATAGACAAGACAAACAAATAAAACAGAAAAACCGTTGTGTTTGCAAAACTTTACATGACTATTTTTTGCAGGAATTAAACCTTTAAATTTATTATATTTCGACTAGTTTATTTCAACTTGTTGCTGATCAATATAAATATTTTCCAGCTTCCGCAACAAGTTGAAATAAATATTGGTCTAGTGAATCTTGCACAACAAACAAGTCCCCATATTATCCACCAAGAGCCTTCGTCACTCAAAAATTAACAGTGTGTGTGTGTGTGTGTGTGTGTGTGTGTGTGTGTGTGTGTGTGTGTTTTCTTCACAAACTAAACCGCCTAACTCTCTTGATAGAGGCAATAAATTACTCATGTCCCCCGTACCACTGACATCTCACTTATTACTCATCATGTTCCCGGATCACTGACAATTCACTCATTGCTGGTCATGTGCTCCGGATCACCGACATCTCACTTCTGTTGACGTGTGTTCGAGTCTTTCTGAGTTCTTCCTCCACCAAATATACTAGCCGTTATGTATATATTGTCTGTCATGTGCTGAAAAATGACGTTCAATCCACTAATGTTGTCTTGTCCTTAGTAATTACTATCATCGACGTCGTTTGGTACAACCAAAGGACTTGAGTCAACTATTGTTTCACTGTGCAGCATGATATTATTGATAATTTAAAATAAGAAATATTTAAAAAATAATGTATAAAAACCCATAAGAAACAGTCGTAACAAACAAACAAACAGAAAAATGCATAATGTTGTTTTCATAGGATTAGCTCTTGCGAAATGCTTTGAAAATGCAGGAGATGAAAGCTATCTTTTTTAAAACTTAAATTTCGCATGATGTTCCACACTCTCGTGTTCCACCTAATATACGTATATCTTATAATGCATCTTTCATCTGAACAGTGGAGTAGCTTGGGGAGGGCGGGGGGGGGGGGGACAGTTGTCCCGAGGCGCCATGTGTCAGGGGCGCCAAAATGAGGAAAATACAACTATTCATTATCTCAGATGCACTCGAAGGGGGCGCCAAGTTAATCTTTTGTTCCCGGGCGCTAAGTAAGGGGGCGCCAAGTTTATGTTTTGTCCCCGGGCGCTAACTACCCTCGCTACGCCACTGCATCTGAACCCTAATAATATCATCTGATGTTCTGCCTCGGCACAAAAAGAAAAATTATGTTTTCTTAACCCCGTGCCTCATAAGGGAATGTCCATTTGCCATCTGCAGTCCCAGTACCCCATTGAATTTCACACGCCTGTTTAAAATGGCCTGTATTTCCTTCATAACGGATGGAAACAATCAACCTTCATTGCTTCAAACGAAAGAATTATTGTGATTTAGTCTTTGAAAAACACATTTAAATCATTAATTTTAACAGGGATGACGACCCTCGAAGGACCATTTAGTGATTCCTTTTATATATTACTTCACGATCCGTTTGGTTTTGAATGGTTTTGAAGTCATGCGCTATTGTACTCAAACATTGGAATTTCACGTGTTGCTTATGTACAGTTTTATGCAAGTAGGAGATGATTTTTTTAAAAAGAAGAAATAAAGACACACTGCAGACACATCGGTAAGGGGAGCGCCTGACAGAATGCTCCAGTAGCTATATGTAAATCATCTCTCTCCAATTTTATTTCTAACTTGAGCGTTCAATGAAAGTGTCAGGAATAATTCTTAATTGACAATAAAATCATGCATGAGCACAATAGATCACTATTACAATCTTGTCAAGGAATAAATAAATAAATAAATAAATAAATAAATAAATAAATAGTATTATATTCTGAAACAATTACCCAATCATACATTTATATTAGAAATAATCCTTCCAGTACTGAGGAACGATTGAGCTAAGTTCAAGCATACGTTTGGCCTTAAAATAAAAAGCGACGGGATCAGACACATATTACAAATGTTTCATTTTTATGTGCACAGAGTATGTAATTGATTCATTTATCTTTTTAAACAATTATGTAAGTTACAGTTATGCAAAGAAAGAATTATATAATAAAGAAACAAATAAAACTATTACGTAAAAGCTACCCCATTTATATCACTCAGAGACATGACAACTAATCCTTCATGTACTGAGGAACGGTCCGTTTACTTCAGCAGTACTTTACTGGCCCTGAAAAAAAAAACAAAAAAACGCACACGCACTCACAAAACCAACAAGAACAAAATAACACCAACATAAATGGGGTCAGACACAAGATATTACAATTTTTGTCCTCTTCATATAATCACAAACATATCATAAATTATCATTCATAATATTTAGACAAAGTGTGCGATTGATTTACTTAACTTTTTACACAAGTGTATCAAGATGAAAAAGTTAAGAGAAAAGAAAGAGCATTAAAAATAACACAAAAGAACCTTTTTATATTTTCAGCGCCGTTTTCCATCTTTTGTGTCATTTTATAATATTTGTGTTATTCTATAATATTTGTGTCATTTGTTTAATTTTAAAATATTTGTATAATTCTATAATATTTATGTCATTTTATATTATTTGTGCTAATAGTTTAAACTTATGTTATTTCCATAAATATTGACGAATGGCGTCGGGCGACAAGATCTCACAATTTAGATTGTTTCCCCTACAATCTATAATAGATTTAATTGAATTATGATATATAAAAATTCGGGGATATATGTATGAGAGAGAGAGAGAGAGAGAGAGAGAGAGAGAGAGAGAGAGAGAGAGAGAGAGAGAGAGAGAGAGAGAGAGAGAGAGAGAATACTCCATATAACAAAATATTTGAAGTCGTTGGTATATCAAGATGAGTTAGATATTAAACCAGTAAAGTAATTACGTAATGACGATGTGCATTTTCTATATCCTCTCCACAACATGGATTATCTCCAAAATGATTAGAATAGAAATAATTATGGATATAGCTAGAGTTATTTCTGGTTCTTGTATTCAGAACGGATAATATCCTGTTACCAACTAAGAAATGGACAGGCATTTCTGTTGTCTTAGCTCCCATTTTACTTGTGAAGACAGACTCATTACTTCACCTTTTATTGAATCTGGTGTGGATTCCAAACATTAAATTTCAACTTCTTTAGAGTCTAAAATTAATTAAAATTATTCCTATTTATAAGATTATGCCTGTTTGTCTCACCAAACTTGGAAGTAGAAGGTCAGCAAGATATGAAAGAGAGACAATGTATAAAATTTTACGAAAGTAACACAGTTTATGAAACGTTTTGTTTCCAACACCTTGACATATTTGGGAATCAGGACAATCAAAGCCTAGGACATGAGCTATGTCAGTGTCTTTTATGTATATATATATATATATATATATATATATATATATATATATATATATATATATATATATATATATATATATATATATATATATATATATATATATATATATATATATATATATATATATATAGAGACACCATATTTTTAAAACACCTTCCATAATAAAATGTCTTTAAAAGATTTAGCTTAAAATTTTGAAATAATTGATATCAAAATCCATAGAAACACGAAACATTTGTCTAAGGTACGAATGTTTGTAGTTGTAATGGCGTATGACTGGATTAATAATTTTTGCTACGTCAAACATTTTTCTCAACAAGAATGGATGCATACGAAATCAAACTATTTTGCGCAAATTTGAAACTTGACGTATTGATCAGAGGTGGACATTTTGATGAAAAGTTGACAGCGACACGCTGATGATAAAATATCTTGTATGCGATAACTGGATACTGTTAATAATGTACTTTTTATACTAAAACTGGATATTGAGTATACAATATCGTGAATGCGATGACTGAATACAGATTACATAGTATCCTTCATAACTGGGTTCTGATTGTATACTATTCTGATGACAGGATACTAATTATATTGTATTGTGAATGCAGTAACTGGCTACTTATTATATGGTATCCTGAATGCGATGACTGGATACTTAGTATATACTGTCCTGAATGCGATGACTGGATACTGATTATATACTATCCTGAATGCGATGACTGGATACTGATTATATACTATCCTGAATGCGATGACTGGATACTGATTATATACTATCCTGAATGCGATAACTGGGTGCTGATTATATAGTATTTTGAACGCTATAACTGGGTACTGATTATATAAGATCCTGAATGCGATAACTGAGTACTGATAATATACACTATCCTGCATGCGATAACTGGGTAACCAACACTAAACTATGGTTTACAGTGGAGTTTGAAAAGTATTGCTCAAGGATTGTTTTTTTTGTTGATATATTATTCGGGATATATTAGATATAAATAATTCTCAACAGGCATGTTGCTTCAAAAGTTTAATACTGAATTCATACAAAAACAACCTTTTTAAAATGTCTGTCTCTATCGTGATGTTGTGAAATGATTTGCTTACCAAACTAATTTAGATTACGTCGTTTATCTGACGGAAACAAGTGAAAAAGAAAATCAAATGAAAGAGGAGTCAATTTTGTTACTATTATTTTATACTGTAGGTTGTTGTAGCTTTGCTTTAATTCATCTTCATTCTTCAGCTCTCTTATCTTCCTCGTCTTTGTTTTATTGTTTTATTATCATTGCCATTATAACCATATTCTTCTTTTTCTCTCCTTTCTTCTTTTTCCGTTCCTTCAATTTCTTAAATTTTCACGAAGAGCTTGCATTGTATACTGGTCAAATCTGCAACTGCATTAACATAACATGTTTCAAATTTGGATATACTGTAATATTACAAACCATTTAAGTTTTATTAAGCAAAATACCTCAGTGAATTATTAAAATATCATTATAAATCAGTACCATACATACATCATAGGTTTCTGCATTGCTACAAATTTACAATACGTCACACACAAAGCTTCGTGTAATTATGTTATTTCACCGAAGTAGGTTATTGCGGTCTATTTAGCAGTGATATGGATAATAGAGAATTTATTCCCTTGCGATATGTCTGTTTGGTACTGATTGTCTTGGCTCAATTACACTGATGGAATTAGTTTTCATTGCACATGGTGCGATATAAACTAATCTATAGGCTTGTTAAAAATTTGGAACAATAAAAATGATACTGAAACGGAATTCTACTTTTTCTTTGGTTATATTTTCCTATTCTCTACCTTTCTTAAATTTGTGTTGAATATTCTGAGTACTTATTCTAAACTTTCTTGCACAAGATTCATCACTTCATTAGCTATTTACAATTTAGGAAATACGAATGTATTCTTCCTATCGCTGAATCATGGAATCATGGAATCATGGACATTTTTTTTTCTTTTGCACATCGTGCTGCAAGCTTGTATCTATCATGTTGCAGTTTGCCTCAATTATACATCGGAATTCTTTATTTATGCTCAACGGCACGTTTTCCTGTTCGGAGATGATTTGAGACCTAGTGCATTTAACGACCCCATATTTGAGTCCAGACTTTAGGATACAAATCAAGACAGCTTTTCTGTTTCTTTTTAGGATTTGGTAGTAAAAACTTACAACAGCAACTGTTACTGCGACTACTACTACCAATGATACATATGAAATTGCTATATTATTATTGTTTTTGTTGTTGCTGATGTCATTGTTATTGTCATTATTATTATTATTATTATTATTATTATTATTATTATTATCATTATTCAATGACAAGAAGCTCTAAAGTTTCTCCGATAACAGATATGTTGTGGGAAGATGCATGTCGTGATATAGCACCTAGGGCCACTCTAGGCCATCTTAAGCAGATAATAAAAGCCCAGAGCAGTCATAAGTGGCACTTAATGTGCGATTGTACAGATGGTTTTTCTCACAGACAATACTGGCATGCTTTAAACGTACATATTCTATACACTATTGTAAATTATAAAACAAGGAACTCATCAATGCAGAATCCTTTAAAGACAGAACCACTCAAATTTTAGCAGATTTTATTCACAATATTCTCTTCAATTCTTTGTCTAAATAAATTTTCAATGTGGTAAAATTAGTTTTTTTTTTCTTCGAAATAATGTGATTGCCTTTGGGTTGGCAACAGGTAAACTGTTTTTCAAACGTGTCATATATATATATATATATATATATATATATATATATATATATATATATATATATATATATATATATATATATATATATATATATATATATATATGTGTGTGTGTGTGTGTGTGTGTGTGTCTGTGTGTCTGTACAGTAAATTAACATACGCTAATTTCTTCTTACCAAAAGTGTCTAAGGTAAAAAAAATTTTAAACAATGCTGAAATTTAAAACAGGCGAGGTTGCATGACGACTTTTGGGGGAAATTAAGATGTATTTATGTAACATGGATGTCCAACCTCAATGCCTGAAAGGACCTAAACGCAAAGCGTAACCAAAGTCTGACGGACAGAGAGACAGACGTAACACTATATGCTCGTAACAGTCTTGATGGGGCATACAAATGTTAAATTATTCGAAATCGTCGTCGTTTTAATCAAATTAAAGAAATGTAAGGTGATTTAAGCCAACGCGTGTCTTAAGTTTTAAATGTCATTTTAACTTAATCATAATGCGCTTTACATTCATGCATTTAAAGAAAGAAATGTAAAATATTAGTCTAAAATATTTCCCAAGAACTTTCCACATTTAACTATCCACCATTCTGTATTTAAGAGAGTCAGATTTTTGTGGTGAATAAAATATAATTTCGCTATTTTTTCAGATTCAGATAATGACAAAAATGAAGATGTAAACAAGGGCGAGGAATTCCAATTTGCACACATTGACGAGAAAACCGATAAATGTCCAGGCCATCCGAAGCCTCGAAAGAAAAGGTCACGAGCAGCATTTTCGCATGCACAGGTATTTGAGTTAGAACGTCGTTTCCGGCACCAGCGTTACTTGAGTGGCCCAGAGAGGGCAGAGTTAGCTCAAAGCTTGAAGCTGACGGAAACCCAGGTGAAAATTTGGTTCCAGAACAGACGATATAAAACAAAACGAAGGCAGTTGCAACAGGAACAATCTTTCGCACATGCTGCAAGAAAAGCCGCTGTAACAATATTGGTACAGGACGGCAAGCGTCTCTATAACCCTGCTGAATTCGTCAGACCGATTTTATATCCGTCTTTGCCGATGCCCGCATTGAATTACTTTTGTCATTTTGTGCACTGAGCCTTATGTTCGTTTTAGAAAATAAGTGTAAAGCACATATGAGCTAATTATGTAACTATTGACTTTGTTCTGTGAGGTAGAAATCACTTCTATGTAAAGTCTTCGTTATTTGACATATGTTCATGTTGTAACTTCAAAATACTTTCTTTACATAATGTTGCTGGAAATCTTCATATATTACCGAGGTGTAACACATGTGCGCGCGCAAATACTCGCAGTCAGCTTTGAAATCTCAAAGGTAATAGTAGACTCTCAGCATTTAATTTTCCTTTAAAGTGTCGACTGTGCAATTGTTCGGCCTTTCATGTTGTAAACATTCCTATATCAGTCTCTTTATCTATTGTGATTCATTAAATTCTGGGAGCTGTGACTACGTTATGTTTGTATCCATGATACCAAATTTTACTTTGGATACTCTTTATTCATTGGTATATTTAATTATGTGTGTAGATTATATTTTGACAGTTAAACATTTGCAGCCATTTACTTTTTTCATCCTTTGTGAGTTTTTAAATACATTAAAATTAAGCTGTGTAGCGCTGTATAGTCTTATAGTGCTGTGCGCTGGAAAACCACTCGCTCAATCAATCAATCCACTATGTAAGATCCAAGACGTTTATGTCGCAGAAGATTGGATTATATGATGACAAATGTATTTGATCAAGGCTTCCTTATAAGATACTAGTTGAAATTATATTTTCTTTCCTATATGCAACAATCCCATTAGAGAAATAAGACCAGCCATCTTTGTAAATTGTTGTCAGTAATATTGTTCATGTGGGAAAAAACTTAGAAAGTTGACAGAAGACTTTACCGTAACAAGTCTGTATAGAAAGACGGATAAATTACTTAACTAGCTGTCAGTTAGTTATAAGTAATCCAGGCAGTATCTCATATTGTCACTAACTGATGACATCTCTTTAACGGATTCAGAAATGTACGTGCGAGTTTATTAATCTCCTGATAAACGTACATGTCAGTTTAAATGCTGTATTCGGTTCTCATAGTTGTCAACGATAATACAGGTTGCTTCTCGAAAGCAAATAAAATAATACCCCTGACATGCACTCAAACTAAGTGTCAATCGGGAATAAAATCCCCACAGAATATGTTCTTTCGAATAATTTGCTTGTCTATTTCTTTACAAATCGATTATTTTAATTTAAAAAATGATTTCCAGTTATCTAAATAATATTCATCCGTATCTTGTGAACATTTCAAGAAAATTGTATGAAAATGAAGAGGAGAGATACGTATATATTATCTTGTAAATTCTTGATATGTGTCGTACATGGTAAAACATAATTTAGTTTTTCAAAGCTCCTTTTGTTCAGCATTTGCGAAGGCCCGGATCAAAGATAAATGGCAGGTTCAAAGGTACATCAAATTCCTAGCATTCTTGCTAAATTTTCCAGAAAGAAGTATAACTGATGAAAATATTCACAACTTCTTCTAAATTGGGATTGTATTCTCAACTTATTTCTTTCCATTAAAATGCGTTTAAGAATCACAATTTATAGTTCCGAATTGTATTCATAATTTTACCAATCTGGGGTCTGGTAATCTGCAATCATATTTGAGTGTCGATAAATTAACCCCTTTAATTAAAGGTTGGCAATTTATTTTATGTTGCTCAGTGAATATTTTATACTATCGGGTTGAATATAAATTAAAACTGAATCAGCGCTGGCTGTTAGAAGGCTTTTGTGTTCAATAAATAAAATCATTGACATTACACCGCTATTTTCATCATTTGTTGTGCCACAGAGACTGCGGCACGTAGTGTGTGTGTGTGTGTGTGTGTGTGTGTGTGTGTGTGTGTGTTATCTGTTTACGTAGGTGTATAAACCTCAGTTAAAGCTTTTTGTCAGTATAAATACGTGTGAGACACTCTTGATTATAGGTTTAGGGTATAATCCTTTATGATAGATTTCATCAAATTCATGTTGTGTTACCAACGTAATATCATCACACATTTACCTTCACCATTACCACTCCCGTCTTCTTTGGGTAA
Source organism: Megalonaias nervosa (assembly GCA_016617855.1). Lineage (NCBI taxonomy): Eukaryota > Metazoa > Mollusca > Bivalvia > Unionida > Unionidae > Megalonaias > Megalonaias nervosa. The sequence goes on along the minus strand of JAECUM010044536.1, from coordinate 5,954 downwards.
ATTAATTGGAAGCATTTTTGTTGAAGTTGTGCTTCCATCTAAACACAATTTACTAAATGGCTAACCAATTCACTACTAATATGCAATATTATATTTTGTAACACTGACCCTAATTTTGTTACAATATCATCCTGTGTTTTCCTTTTTTCTCAGTATTGCTGTTGGCCTTTGAGTTACGTCCCTTGATGGGGCCAACTGGTGAAAGAGTATGACATATTTTGGTTAATTGTTTCTACTATTTTAATAACCACGTACCTAATTCGCCTCAAATATGAATTTAATATCTAATATTTTCCTTTTCCTTAAACCACTAGTGCTCCACCGATTTTCTTGTTGTCTATGTGAACGAGGCCAATGGTTCAGGCGGTAGGACATTTTTTTGCACTACTAGTTTTAGATATTTTTTTTAAAAAAATAATAATTTTCTTCGTTCAGCGTATTTACAGAATATAATACCATCGCACACACTTCGTTGTCTCCTCATACCGTTCCTGCTCATTTGTTGTATCCTTGAATTGTGTCAGTGAGTTTATCATACTGTTTCAATGATTCTTTATCATGCTGACACCATATTTGCAACATAACATCATGCATTTACATTACTCATTTGGTTTCTGACCCTTGCTGGGGCTCACGAGGTCAAGGAGGTTTTGCCTTTTGACATTTGGATAATTCGTCTCGTGAGCTTAACGTGTTCTTCTTACAACACAA
>JAECUM010044534.1:0-25064 GCA_016617855.1 Megalonaias nervosa | reverse complement strand
ATATATATATATATATATATATATATATATATATATATATGGGAGTGTTAAGCGAAAATGTCATTTTCTTTCAAGAATTAAATCGGTTGACAAAAACAAATTATCCTAATCATTACAATATAACCCTTTAGCCATAAATTTGATTTCTTTCTTTAATACCATATGCTGCATTGGATTCGAGAAGTTTTAAGTTCAGATTACAGTCGATCGATTAGTAATTTGTTTCATCTCGTTTGGAACGATAAACACACTGATGTTATTCTGGCTCTAAATGTGCATCATTGGAGACATTTCTATTTGAATTTGCATAACCAACATTAGTCAAATTTCCTATGAGCAGACACTGTACCATTATTAAAGATAAAAGACTACAGACTAAAATGAAATGTAGATGATCATTCTTTCAACTGATCTAATGGAAGCATTTATTCAATTGCAAATAAAATTGCACTCTTACTTTGTCAAGTTTCATGTTCACTAAATCTCTCACTATGGTTCTAGACAATCAGGAATATCATAAACGTCTCAGTATTAATTTTCTCTTAATAAACTTTTTGCCTGAAAATGTAAGTCCCTGAATTCATAGTACACTGCACTACTGAAAAATGCATCACTTTATACATTTGTTTGTTTAGTCTGCATGGCTTAGATAACAGAAAGAAAATATTTCTAGCTGTTATGACTATGAAATATGTCTACCCTAAATATGATTATTCTGTGATGCATTGTTCGCGGTGACAAGGCATACAATGAATTCAGTTCATTATATAATTCATACACTGGGAGAATTTACACCCACGTGGAACAAAAGATGCAAACTCTACATTTATACCGTACATACACGCGTGCAAGTTCCACCAGACAGCAAACAGCATGACCACAGAATTGTCATAGTATAGTCCGCTGGCAGATATGGATTTGTTGTTTCTCCTACTCAACAAGTGATAACAGACCACACAAATCAAGTTTTGCCTGTGCATTATACTACGGCATTTGTAGCAGGATCCGACTAATATACGAGTAGATATTCCGTGCATTTTTATCGGACTAAATACGATATTCTGCTCTTAAAATATCCACCAAGATACAAACAGTCCCATATTTATATTGATGAAGTCATAAGTTTAACAGCTATCGAGACGATACCGAGTTACTGCATGTCTGGACCACCCGGACATGACGAGAAATTCATACGATACTCACATCTTGATCTCACGTCATTAACATCTGTCATATTTCATGGTGATTCGTCAAAAAATGTGGTACAATTTACACTCGCATCAGTAAGCATGTATATAGCTCAACAATAACAAGGAATATAAAAGCACCCACATCATAACGATAGACTGATGTTGATCCCACGTTAATAATATCTAACAGCTTTCAACACAGTCCATGGAAATATGTCTGAGTAGTTGCGCACAGCAATTCTATGACATACATACATATGTACGTACATGCGGCGATGACACGGCGAACGAAAAATGCCCCTGTCATATTAATGTTGTCGGCATATATTGCCATTTATCCCCGAGTTGCAACTGCATTATAGGATGATTCCAATATTGGCCTCAAGTACAAACCTCTACACAGAACTGTTGAGTGCTTCTTAATCGCAAACAAAGATTTTAATTATTTATTTTAACTGCACTTACTGAGGTAGAGTCGGTTGTCTTATTGCTTAAGAATCAGCCATTTCAATTAAATTCCTAAGACGATATCCTAGCAGAATTTGAAACTGATAATGTAAGATATGTTATATTCGGTAATTGCTTATGTACGTCAATAAATGAAACTGAACAAAAGAAAACCTCATTAATTACTATATTTACTCATGCGTGATGTACGCCCAATGGTGAGCAGCAATGTAATATGTATGTATGCATGTATGTATGTATGTATGTATGTATGTATGTATGCATAGGTTTAATAGCACATCAGCACAATTCATTTGGTTTACTTGTGCAAATTTCAAACAAGAGTCTTTCGAATGGACTTATGCTCTGCTGCGTGTATGAATCCAAGATCAGACCATTTCTTTCTTTTATCTGTTTAGTGTTGAAACCATCTCTAAGATTCCTCTCAACGATAACAAGATGTTGTATTAACTGCACATGCTTGATATCAGATTGGAACCATTTTTGAAAATCACATGTAAAATGATCATCCATGGGGGGGGTGGGGGTGGTAGCGTTGATATGATTTTGAAGACAACGCTTATGGCAGTCGTACCTGCTGCATGACAAGGACCAATTTTATTTAGGACCAAATAGGAATCATAAGAAGTCTATTGGTGACAACCATATGTTGATATGACCATTCGCATGTGAGGAGAAGAGCGAACAATACTTTCAAGATAGGAAATATGGTGGTCAAACTGAGGCTAGTCATTTTCATTTAGGACTAAACTAGACACCATAAAGATTCTTCTGATCACACCCTATGTCATAATGTCTTTTCATTTAGGAGGAGTACCAAAAAAGCGATATTGTAAGATGGACATATATACTGGATGCTCGATCAGTGCCATTTTTAATTTAAGATCACGAAAACATTGTAAGAAGGCATTTAGTGCAATTTCCTAGCTGATGTGAACATTCATTCAAGGAAAGTAGCGTTAAAAAGCTTTTCAAGCTGGTCACCGTGATAGCAATAGTAAGTGTCAAACGGGTATCATTTTCATTGGGACCTAATTAGACATGATACTAAATCTTCTGGCATATGACTGTCGGTTCATGAGGAGTAATGATACGATTTACAAAATCGACTTTGTGGCGGCCACACTTGACATTAGATAGGAACCATATTTATTTAGGCTCAATTTTGACATCATAACAATTCTTCTAATCAAAATCATATGTCAAAATGATTTTTTCTTTCAGACGAGTAGATGCAACAACATTCTTTAGATGGCCATATATTGTACATTAGATCAGTACCGTTTTAATTTCGGATCAACAAAACATTATAAGAAGCCTTTAAATGAAAACCATAGTCTAATACGAACATTCATTCAGAAGAAGTAGTGATGACAAGTGTTTCACGGTGGCCACTGTGGCACCAAAATTATACATCAGATAGGCTCCATTGTCAGAATTGCTAGACATCATAAGACGTCTTCTGATCTTTTGATGAGAATTCCTATGTCAATGTGAATTTCAGTTCAGGAAGAGAAACGATAACAAGATATTCAACATAGATGATTTGGAATCCGTGTCTCACTTCAGTTTCATTTCGAATCCGCTAGATACTATAAACAAGGTCCTTTAATGAAAGACTCATGTTGATATGACCGCCCTTACTGGAGAAGTAGCGATAATAAGTTGCGTAGGTCATTTTGGGGAACAGATCGACACCATGTTGATTTAGGACCAACCAGGCGCACAAACAACGTGCTGTAGTGAAAAACTCATGTTAATTCAACTATCCTTTCAGGGGAGGTAGATATGGCAATAACAAGATTTTCAAGATGGAGGGTGTGCTGGCCGAATCGGTAGTCAGATCGGCATAATAACATTCAACTAAACGCCATAAGAAATATTTTACTTGACCATCCAAATCAGATGGACAGTAAGACTTTCAAGACAGCTACTCTGTTAATACCATATTGAACATTGGATCGTCACCATTTACATTTAACACCAAATGAACATAATAAGAAGTCTTTCGTTGAAATATGTTCAACATGACCGTTGTGGCTGCCATAGTGGTGTACGAGTACATTTTATTTTACGATCAAGTTGCCCATGATATGATGGTGTGTGTAAAGTTTCATGGCAATCAGCCATGTATTTTAAGAGGAGTAGCGATAAGAAACTTATGCTAACGGATGGATAGACAATGGACGACGAACGAAATACAACCACATAAGCAATATGACCAGCAGAGCTAAATACTGAATATATAAAACTTAAATATAACACAAAACCTAGATATGCCGTCAGATAAAACTGCCTTTACGACTTATCACTGTAAGCAAATTGTATACGGTCAGCTCTATCAAAGCATAAGGCGATACGAAATCATGGTTTGCATTCTGTGAGCCCTTACTCAAGTGTTATATATCACTGGACTGAAGCCGGGTTGTCATGATATATGACAGTTCTTTATTTTAGACACGTAGTTGAGAACCTGCTTATTGGAATGACTAAAATAACTACAATATTGCAATCACACTTGTAAGGTTGCAGAATCGTCGCGAGTTAGTTTGCTATACAGAAAGGAAAAATGCCAGTCTTAAAAGCCAAGCTACCGGCTTGATACCACTAACACATCTTTTAGCCATTAATGTCAACATTTGAAAATAACACTATTTTGCAGACTTGATGGTCTATCACGCAACACCTAAACATCTTCATGTAAGTTATCGTTTTTTTCAGTCGAAACGGGGTGTTTTCCTAGAAGATTTTGCCACTATAATCATGTGTTAGTAGTATCTGCTAATTATTAACTCCTGACATGGTTGGTTATCAGTAAAAAAGTACTTAGAGCATGCTGTACACTGACTATGTTCAGTTTAATATGATTTAACTCTGGATTTCAGTTACTGATCATAAAGTTTAACATAGACAAAAGTGTAGAATTCAGTAACATTATTAGTTGCAATTTTGCTCTGGCTTAAAATATATCAATCAGATCTGAATGTCAGAGACGTGTGCAGGCTTTAGATTCTGATAACATGAGGGTGAAGTGTATTACATGTGTAGCTATTCAGGCCTGTTTCATCACCTGCTTAACTGGACATCATACTCCTGGGCAGGCAGTAAATCAGTCCACATAGAACGGGTAATAGAATGTCTTGATCACGAATGCTGACCTCGGTGTTTGCTACCAGCAAATTTATTTCTGTTTCATATTTTGTAATTTTAATCAGTTGATTTTTGAAGATAGGAATAAGCACATGAAATAAAGAAAGACCATCTTACTGTGAGGTCCATTTACTTGCAAAATTGAAAAGAAAAAGCAAATGCATGCTGTTCTATTTATGGGTTTTATATCTGAGTTCGATTAACATGTGTCTTAAGACAGTTAATGGTCTATAGGAATCTTAATATCTAACTGAAAATGAACCACACATGACAGAACAATACATAAAAGAGCTGCGTTAAGCACGACTTTGATTTTCAGTGTAGCTTAACATATCTGCTCACACGGGTGTGTACAAAGACAATACGTATCAAACCAACACTCGAATGCATTTAGCAACACTTGCAGTTCCACTGCGTGTGCAACAGGTAGAGGAATCAGAGCATTTTTCCACCATTATCATTATAAATAAAATAAAGAAAACAAATCATGCAATTAAATCACACTGTACCAGTGAGTAACTGGATTTTCCTGGAATTTGTCTGGGTTAATGGAATGCCAGCAGTTGGTATAATTGTGATCAGCTGTGTTGTTTTGAACATCCATGTGAGCATCTGGGCTGAAAGGTAATTGTTGTTGACATGTTAGAGGCAATCCTTAAAACTATTTAATACGTTGAAATGTACAAATATCTACATTAATGTGGCCCAAACTAAGTGTCATTTAAGAATCACCTCCAAACAAATAGTTAACAGTTAGGTTTTGCTTTATTATATCCGGTTATTTATGCATATCAAATCACGACCTAACAGCTACAAGATGGACTTCCATGATATCAGGGCAGTGAACAAAAAAATATAAATATGTTTCGAAATTGTACAGAAAATGTTTAAAAAAATCTTTACTCATTTACACTGACTCAGTAGATCTGAGTGTTTGAAGAAAATGAAACTTGTTACAGTTAAATTAGGATAATGGGTACAACATTTTGACTAATAACAAATGTCAGACAAAATGTTCTGAATGGATTATTAGATAGATAGATAGATAGATAGACAGACAGATAGATAGACAGATATATATATATATATATATATATATATATATATATATATATATATATATATATATATATATATATATATATATATATGTAGATATATAGATATATGGATATATAGATACATAGAGTAACATGGACGCGTTGTCGTGTTTATATATACATAAATAGTACGCCTTCGATTCCTTCAACCTTCAGCTGTTGTTTTGCAAGTCAATATTTATGTTTCACAACGCCATTTGATTCCATCAAATTTCTACCAACACTTCACTTTACCAAGCACAGTCTTTATTAGAAAAGACGTTCTATATATTACAATGTCTTCATGTACTATAACTTGTTACCATCACATGCCAGATTAATAACTGTTTTGAAGCAAGTGAGTGCCAGATATATGATTATAAAAATGACACATGTTCATTTCAGCGTTCGGTGAATAGTTTCAGGGCTGCTTTAGTGGGAGTTTCTGAATAGTTGTTGTACTCTTAAAGTGGTTAACCCAGCGTTTATACAATTCTTAAGTATTATTATTCCGCATAAGAAGCATATGAAGCCTTCCGTTATGTCTCGATTTAAACGCGATCCCTTGTAATGAATCTAGTGAAAATAATCAGATTCAGGATATATGAAATCTTATCTTTCCGAAGATACTGACAAAAAACTAAAGATTCATTATTGACTGAAGAGGTGTATTTGTTTATATTAGAAGACGTCCACAAAACCACATACATGTATAAATCAAAGTAATGTTTGTATCGAGATCAGAGACTGTCAGTCATTGGAAAGTGGCTTTCTGTGTGCATTGTCTTAGTAATAGTTATTATATAAAATTAAATGAAAAGAAACCAAAATCGGGAATTTTACTTTTAAAAAAATGAAATGTATGGAATTGTGATTTCAGTAGAGGTTTGGAATTGTCACATATATGTTGTTTATTATTAATGCAAGCCGTTAACACCCAATATAGTTTTGCAATTTCAGATTTCAAAGCTTTGTTGATATTCCGACACTCATAAAAAAGTTGTAAATAAATTTTTACAATAATATATGTTGAGATATAAGAATATTTACTTACCACACTTTCCCATCTTTGTCTGTGATGACTCGCACTACATATAGGGCGCATGACAGGAGTTTTATTAGCAGGTTAAATATGCGTATTCTCAGACCTGCAGAATAATAAAAGGAATTTCCATTTAGAAAAGTAGAAAAAGAAGTTATAAAGATAGGTGAGATCGTAAAGGGTACGCATGATGAAATTATTATAGTCGACTGGAACCTGAGATACCCATTTTTATCTGGAAGGACCTAAGTCAAGAATTTGTACTATTTAGGGACCTCGCTAACTATTAGCGCTCGGGGATTTACAATACGCACTATGTCTATGTGAAAACGTGTATAATCTGGTATCTCTTTTAAGTTAGATTGCGTCTTATGGTGATGTTCCAGCTGAGACGATCATGGACTTTCTTAATATAAAACTTAATATAAAACTGACATTCTATTTTAGGGACTCTGCCAATTGTTGATTCCAGCTTAGTTTAGTATGCCAGGAGTATGCATATGGCTTTAAGCTCTATACATACATACATACATACATACATACATACATACATGCATACATACATACATACATACATACATACATACATACATACATACATACATGATGTGCAGCAGATAGTTCTTGATTAATACTAAGGAACATGTTTCCAGACATTGATCTTTAGGTGAGAATTATGTAACAACCAAAGGGTTTCCAATTCAGTGATGATGATGGTTCACCCTATCCCAGCATATAAAGTGCAACTATTGTTTCTGAATATACAATTGATTCTAAGTTCAAGCATTGCATTTTGTTCCACCTAACTGTTTTGTTTTCTAATTAACCTTATTATGCAAGAATAACAACGACCTAAATGCTTTAGAGAGCTGGTAAGTACAGAGATAAATCTGAAATTCAAATCTAGCTCTTTGCTGTCTTCTTGTACAAATAAAATCAGTTAATGATAATATAGGTGCAGGTTTAGTCTGTTCGTACGACAAAGGAAGAAGTGGATTGAAAGTAAGGACGTCATGGTATACAAAATGGTTCTATAATATCTTGGAGCCATACGTCAGTTTTTTTGAAACACAAGACGAAACCATTGATGGAAAAAACCTAATAATATAGTGTGTGAAACCAGCAAGCGTGGCATACAAAGAGGTGGAACTTACTAGATCTTTGGTTCTTAATAAAATACAGCTGAAGACGTTCTTTGAAGGACTTTTCATTAGTGAAGAACTCAACGTGGACTCTGAAAAAGTTAATAAGACGCAATAATGATGCATTACACTGCAAAAGGAATGGCAGCATTGGTGCATTTTGGAAATTCACCTGCGCCGGCACGAAATAACAAAAGGGATATTTTCATCACAGTATTAGTTTCTCTTCAGTTTGACTTACCAATAGATTCAAAGATGGACCTGAATATACCTTGAACGGAGCATGGTACTATGTTTCAATGTATGTCCGAATACTAATAGAATGGGGGTGGGAAGTGGGTAGTGGTAGTTTGATGATGGAAATATCACCCTGGGGAAAATGGGAATCGCGATTATGGTCGTCCATCTTAACGTATGTCACTCTGACAACAATGAGAAGTTAACATTAGTCCATATGATTTATTTTAACATGTCACTCTGGTTAAGAAAGGAGAATTTAAGATTAGTCTGCGTAACAAGACATTTTCCATTGTACCCAAAACTGATTTTGATATCGAGTAAAAAAAAATCACTCCGGGCAATAGAGGAATGGCAATGTTAAACTGTCAATTGGACTAACATGGTGGGACAGTCTGTGGCTAAGGGGAAATTAACTCCGTTATAAACAAAACTAAATCCCCTACTACCCCTAACATTCTATAACTTCCCTACCAGTCGCTCATAAACAAAACTACCACCCCCTTCATGCTTTATACTCCCTATAACCCTAGCAGTGAAGTCAATGAATGCTTTGGCACATTTTACACAAACCTATCATCATTCACCCGATAGACTATCGCAGAAAATAAAAATGAGGGGGGGGGGTGAGGTGGTTTATGTTCATTTGTTGTGGAAGGAAAATAAATACAAACGAAAATATGCAAATACAAAACCTCTTTAGGTCTTCAATGAAGAAATTCATCATTAGCCAACACCACTAGCTACTAATATCTGTGGATCAGATAGAAATGAAATTCAACATGTATCATCGTCACAGGTAATGATACGTAATGAAGTTAGTTTGCAAAGGACTCATTTGATATAATTGGGAATGTTCAAACAAGTCTTTATATCACTCTTGCAATATCTCCTATTCTGAGGTGAGTGTCCATGCTTCGTCCAGATACTCTTCCAACATTTGTTTCTTTCTAACTCATCATTAAACATTTATCCTGTTGCACTTGACCAGGATGATCAATTTGACATCCATATCAATGTTTCCTGCTGAGGCGTATGAAATCAATTACTGTTCGTGTTCTGGTAATCGTGACATCATGTTATTCTCTTCTGCGTCGCCTCGTAGGATTAGGATATATCGCAGATGAACATTATCCTCGCCTGTGCCCATGAATTCTCGTTCAATTTTATCATGTATAAGGCTAGGATAATTCCCCATCGAATATTGATTTCCAGACCAATGTCGGATTTTGTATACAATATCACTTTCATTGTGTTCTCTATGGCATGTGCAAACTAGAGTTCCACGCGGAGTTGGTCTTATTATAAAGACTGGAAATGTCTTTGTTCACTGCCTTGGTCAGAATTGAAATCAAATCCGTAGGAGAAGAAGCAGATGGTTACCGAACAGGTTTATCGCGAGCACATGCACGTCTAAGCTGCGTTGTTTATCTTCAAGAGCTCAGTTTTGTTCTGAGATTTTTCCTAGAAGTTGATGTAGAGTGTGGGCTCACTGTTACTCTATTTTTGTCTGTTTTATGTTATTTTATTTTGAGCAGAATTTGCTTTCATAGTTACAGTATTAGGATCCATTCGCAGAAGCGAACAAACAATGACTCTTCCTAGAGATCCACTTCCATGTGGCTTCCCTATGATTTGTTTCTTGATTTGAGCATCGATTCTTGGATCAGCCAGTTGTTTCTAAGCTACTTATTGGTTGTTATTTTTTTAAATGCATTATGTATGATTAGAAATGTGAATAACTGCTTATAGTAATTAAAGTCTTGTCAAAATAAACAATCGCACCAACTCTTTGATCTGATAGTGCAATACGCTTAAGTTTGTGGAAAGGCATTTCGAGAAATTCCGATAGTACTGGCATTGTCATAAATCCCTTACCGTGTAAACCAAATTTTAAATTCTTCTTCGTCTTCTTCTCGTATTTAACGGAAGATGAGATTCGTTTGGTTAGAGTCAGACACAATCCCGTCGTCCTCTGGAGAAATATTTTCCACAAATAAAATGGATTCTACTTGACTTTCTCTGAGTATCGAGAATGTCGTTTTCCACTCTTTGTAACATGTCACGACACGGTGTTGAGGGCGGTCCAGCAAAGTGATGTATGTTCGATAACAGTTTTGACAAATTCGGTTTTGCCTGGGCCAATGGTTCCAGTAACTCATATGTTAAACAGTTGGAGAAGATATAGTGCCTTAAAACTTAGACGATGTGATCTTCCGTCAATTGCTTTGAGAATGGTGAATGCAGAAAAACTCTTGAATTGTATGGACAATTCTGAGACACTCCCCAAAATCGTAAGATGTTTTATGTGTGTTTAATATTTCACGGCACAACAAAAACATTGACATTTAAAACAAAGTTAATGGTTTTCCTTTCTTTCTTTCCTCAGTCTCACCTCTTTGGCACAGTCAGACACTGCTTACTTCTGAACGTCGAACCAAAGACGTTCCAGTCACAAATCTGTTGTTGTATCCAACTAGCCAGACACATGCCTTAGTAGAAATTAATTAAATAATGTGAGAGAGACTTCTTCTACACATTGGGGTCGATAAGTCGTTTCCGTGGTTAGTCGTAGCACGTTTGACACAATGTATATTTGGTCCTCAAATCTTAACTGTCATGCCTTTGCCTAAATTTGTGATATATTCGCCACAGAATCTGCCGGAAAATGAATCTTAGAAATCCAGTCACTAACCACAGGCTATTAGTTGTGTTCATAAGAGGGTGGTAGCCACGTTTTATAGGGTTATGGGTAGGATATGAATTTAATTTTGTTAGAGTTTTCACTTCAGTCTCATCACACTTCTTTTAAATCCTACCATACGGGTGGTAGGATATGTTTCTGTGTGCATCATGTATATTCCTACTCTTTTCCTTGGTTAGCTGGTGTGGATAAGATTGAATAGATGACTGGATGTTTAAAAGTCAAACGGAATGAAGGTTAGAAAGCGTAGGTTTTGGTCAGTAGATGAATGGGTGTTGGTCTCTCAAAACATCGTACTGGTTAGTACCTTTTTATTTAATATTAAATTTCTTCTTGTCCCCAGACAGTCTCATCACGACTACCACTCCTCTTGTCCTCAGAATGACATTTTTTGTATCTCAAGACCAAACCCATGTATTGGGACAAATCGAAATGTGATGTTAATACGATCAATATTAAATTAGCATCGTCCCCAGAGTGACAGTTTGATGTCAGTCCTATGTACTAATGTTAATTATTCATTGTTCCCAGAGTGACACTCTTTCAGGATGGACGGTCGTAATATTAATTCCCCATGTTCCGCTGGTGACATGTGTGTCCCCATATCACTCCTATACTACTTATGTTCCTATTTTCACTGGATTTAAATAAATTAATCTCTTTTGCGTTTCTTTGCACTTGATCATATTTCATTAGGCAATATTTCAATGACATCCACTAAAATGCAGGCTTCAAAGGTCAAAGTATTGATGAGTAAATGAATAATAGGAGAAACACTAAAAGCAATTACCAAAGTGATTAAATTTTAAAGTTGTACATCTGCAGGACGCATTTGGCTGTCACTGTAATAGAATTTTAAAAGATAGAACTGAAATCTATAGGGATCAATAATTGTATTTCAAAAGAGATCATGGCTTAAATGAAATCTAAAATTACTGTGAACGATATTCACAAAGGACATTCAAGAAGCTCAAACGTATCTTCGTTATGTACATATTCCCTTTGTATAGCGGTTACATATTTAAATGACATGAATAGAGCTTTTTCTAATGACATATGTCTTATAGGAAGATACCATCTTCATAGATGTGTCAGGTTTTACCGAATACACATTTTAAAAGGGAAATGTATTGTACGTAAGTTCGTTATGTTCTAAGGTTTGTACATAGCTTCAGTTTCTATGGATTCTTTCTTATTCTGATAGGTCACTGAGTGTAGCCCTGGCATGAAAAACGCAAAAATACATGTCCCCTTGTTAGGATCCGAGAATGTGGGTAACAAGGGGGACAAAAAATGGTCTACCGTTATGCGAATCCTGCAACCAAAAATACCAATCTGTAGGACTGATAAAGAACTTCAACCACTGATTCTGATGAAGAAGCTGCTCTGAGTCATATCAAATCACCGTATATTCTCTTCAAAGAGTCTGCTGACGAGAACCCAAGGCTGAAGATTACTCTCATATTTTGTCGCTGAAGAAGACTTTCCACTCGAAATTGCAGAGTCAAAGAGTCTTAGGACACTCAGCTTACGCCAATGACTCGTCGACTGCAGTTCTAAAGTTCTTTTATAATTTGATTGTAAAAACTGTTTTAGAAATACCTACGAAGGTATCTCCACATAAACCTCTAAACTTGTGTGCTGGGGTTGTGCGATCTAGTGATTTAAATGGCTGAAGTGAGACTACGACACTTGAAACTCTCGGATTCATGAACGTATCTCTGTCGAGACTAGTCAACATTTCTGGAAACGTCAAGTTGGTCATCACTAGCGCTAACGAACTGATGTTCGATTGCGCCACTTTGGGTACTTCATTCAAAAAAAGGTTCTTAAAATGTCGAGTCCCTTGTATTCCAAATCCAATAAATGCTTTTGCTGACAGGGTTTGGTCGCCAAAAAGATTGCTGCAAGAGAAAATCAGCCTTAATCTGTGTATGTGTGTGTTGGGGTGGGGTAATGGCTCAATGGAAAATCTCGCATGCATATTAACAGAAAGACAACTCTTATTTTAGAGACTGCCATTGGTGACAGAAATATAACTTTCCCTGAAGCCAGAAGACGTGTGGAGGATACAGAGCCAATTAACACGCACGGCAAATCCTACATAAACGTAGCCAGGTAGGTTAAACCTTCGTTCAATTATATGTATACTCAGGGAGTCAAAAAATACAAACTGACAGTTCTGTATATGCCGTTGATTCTAAAGTATGCATACTATTGAAAATCAATTTTAGAAATGCCTCAACAGTGTTACAAATGGTCAGAAGGAACCTTTATATTTTCAAAATCTAAAATTGTTTGCATGGACTCCTGCCGTTTATATAAATCTCGTGATCACTCAAAAATCCATCTTAATGATTATTTAATCCGTTTTGCGCACGTTAACTCTCCTTCCACATATTAGATACTTTACATAGACATGTAAGGTAAACTTGTTCTGGGTTGGTATGGGTCGTGGTAAAATAGATTGGGCAGCAAACAGGAAAGTCTTACCCGGGTTATGCAGGACTTTTGCCGATCTAAACTTGCCTATGGCTTGATTTGATTGCGAATGAATTAACTCGCAAACCTTTCCAACAGATGCTTACTCCAATACAAAATTACTGTGTAAAGTTTTGCCGGAGAGCATTTAGAATTTCCGTTCAGAAAAGCCCATATGTTAAGGCAAATGAACCATCTCTTTATCTCAAACGACCGGAATGGATTCTTGAGAAAACTATCTATTTCCTTCTAATTCAACCAATACCGAAAATGAAGTCGTTTTCAGGGTCATATACCAAACTTTGAAACCACCACCATTTCCTTGTCCAGCAACAATAGAACAAGTCCCATTATAGCAGAAATAATTTCTCTCAATATACCACTAAGCTATTAACACACACACACACACACACACACACACACACACACACAAATAAAAATAATACATACTATTTGACAGTATGAAATGTAGCCCAATAATCTATTATGAATAATTAATTTGTATTGTGTGTGTATTTTTTGTTCATGAGTATAGATTGACTATACTATTGGCATGTGCTTTGTAAACAATATAATACATAGTCTATCATTGTAGGCTATGTATTAAGATAAACATGTTTACTTGAGCTTGAGTTATAGATAGGGTCTTGATTTTGACATTAGATCGTTCCAGAAACAAATCTTCCGTTAAGATGACAAAGAGTTTTCAGAACAATGGTCAAGTGGAGGGGAATATAAAGCTGTTTCCCTCAGGATTACTCATTCCTACATTAACATTCGCAGTGGAATCGATCTTATTCTTGTGCACAGTTTTAATTTGAGAGGATTTATTTATTTAAATTCTTCCCTAGAATCACAAAATGCTCAATATCACTATTTGGGATTACTGTGAATTCATTGAAGGAAGTTTGTTATTACATCATTGTGATACATCAAAAATGTTGACACATCGCCACATTCAGATATTAGCACATCAGCACATTCAAAATTGGAATTCACTGGAATACATTGGAACTCGGTACTTTTAGACTTATGATAGAACTTTCAAGACTATTAGGGACTTATTTCAAAATACCGTGATTTATTTGTACATTTTCGTTTTATATTGAAATAAACAATTTGTTGAATTTTACGAAAACATTTTTTGTGTGTGCTTTTTTCTGTTATTTATTTTAAGACCATAGAATCGTAACAAATCATCAGAGTAAGATGAATGACATTAATATTCCATTGAGGCCGTACTCCTATGTTTGGGTTACAAGGATGCAAATAAAACTGCGGATAACGTTGCTATATCCAAAGGAACCAACTGGTTACGAGATAAATCCTCCATTTGTCTCGCAGAACTTTAAGCCGTACTCAAATTCTTGAAAAGACTCTCAGTATGGAAATTGCAGAATCTAATCGTATCATGTTTCCACGGCTTCGCAAACCCTTCAATTCGATTACCTATGAATGTTCCATACCTTACAGAAATCAAAATCTGGGAAATGTAGTATGTATTGCTGGCTGTCTAGCCACACTGGTATTAATGAAAATGAATGGTGAGATAAAGTAGTTAATACTGCTCTGTAGTCAACCTTTTCTTTATGGAAGATTGTACAAAGCGACTTAAAATTTTAAATACATCGGTGTTAGAGATGCGTGATATTACCGCCATACCGGTTTATCCGGTGGCACGTACCCCGGCACGTTTTCTCTCTACCAGTGCAGCATTCAGTAGTTTCTCTCAGTAAAGAATGTATGGAAATTCCCGCGGTATGTTGTTACGACTTAAATGACATTAACATTGTGTTTTCATTATTCATGACAAAATAGTTCGACAAACTAATTTTCCTTTCTACAAACTGGTTGCAAATGTCGCAAATTAATGGTGAATTTTACACACATACTTTTATTGCATACCCATGGCAGATCTGGCGTGCGACAGAGCTGTTCAGTTTGTGATTCCTTATCACACACATAAAATTTCCGTATAACATACCCAGTCTGGAACAAATTTTACAACTTGAAATATCAAATAATAATCCACTTATACAATATTCGGAATGAGGTTTTGCTATACATTTTAAATTATTAACAAATGCCAACACACGTTTGAAAATTTAAGAAAAGCAGTTATTTTTGGTGAAAATATGTGCTTTGGCCACTAGGGATAATTGGCGAGTACCAAAAGTAGCGACGAGCAATTTATGTGTATTTCACGGTATCTAGGTCAGCTGAGATGGACAACAACACATGTATCGTGGACAGAATGAGTGACAATGTGTTCTCAGATGAAAATCAAACGAGAGAGGGAGGGGGGAGTGAGAGTGTACTTTGCCGCTTATATCTTGTTTTGAGATTTTAAAAAGCCAGACATAATAATGATGTCTCAGGGAGTCATGTCAGACATAATAAAAATGTCTCAGGGAGTCATGTCAGGATTCAATGCATGGTTAGTAATGTCCCACTTTTGGAGAAAACTTTACCCATGTATAATTCCCATTCTACGATGTAACTCATCTAAAATAACAAACTTAGCTAAAATCCATTTCAGCATCAGTTTCAAAAATATGGTGTATGGAATTATATTTTTAAAGGAGCAAGTTTAAGTGGAGGGACTTACAATTTGTCTATTAAAATTACAGATTAATCGAATTTTCCTGCATATTTGAATATATAACTGACTAGCATTTGCAATATAAGGTAGACGTATCACAGAGAGCAGCGGCTCGTTTGATTGGGACGCACATTTAGAAGAATTATATCTTGTTACACTGTTGTTGAGGCTTTGTCATCACAGGGGGCACATAAAGGGAACTGGATGACATTTTTAATTCTTGTGACTGTTCAAAGAGAAAATAATGAGAAGGAAACAAAACTATTGCAATATTGATTAAAAACTTCTTGTCACAATATATCCGAATGAATATTACAAAGCCAGTCCGTAAATTTGAAAAAGACTGAATCTTCGATTCCTTTGCAAACATATGTTAATATTATCACCTTTAAATTCAATATATCAATAATTTCTTGCAATGTAAACTAAAAATAGAAAGTCTTGAAAGTACTATAACATAACGAGTTTTCTGTATAAAATTGAATGCATTTAAGTACTGTTATTTTGTGAATTTGGTCTGAAATGTTTATGAAAGTAGAGTGTGTGTTCGTTAAGAACGGTGTGTCAAGAAAAGGTCGCTAACTTATCCAAAACCTATCTTCCATTAAAGAAATAATGAAAAATCCACTTGCCTACGACTGCAGTTTAAATCAATCCTTATATCCCATGCAACATTTATTAAACATTTAAAGCTAAAGATTAAATCACCATCTCAGCAATGCAGACAGACTGATGACACAAATGCAGAGTATCTATAGTAATCGCACACCCTCCCGTTCATTTGTACCCTCCCCCACTGATTTGAAACACGAAAATCATCAAGGATATAAAAACAAATGCACAAAGTGTTATCATTTCATTAATTGATTTATAAGTTCTAACCTGATTCACGCCAAAGGGTACCTAACACTTTCGAATTATTGGCATTTCAATGCAAATGGAAGCGTCTGATGTAAACTAGCAGAGATACTGCTCGATATCCATTTCTAGTTTCTAGAATAGTCTATTTCAGTTAAAAAAAAACAACAAAAAAACAGTGTCGTCTGCGTCCAATATTTGCAGTGTCTAGTTACAATATTTCTAAAACAAACTGAACAAATAAATATGACGAACTCTTGTATACATGCGTTAAAAGAGATGTAAATCCAAAATTGTGGGAATTAATTGAGATTTTCAAAACGGTTACTTTGTGGTCACTATTATATTTGTGGTATACCATGGCACGTATTGCGGTATACCGAGGTACGAATGTTTTCGCGGTACCCAGCACTAATCGGTATGATGTACGTCCTTACCAAAATCTGTGATAAATATATTCTAGAAACAGGTTTGAGAATATTAAATCCATCACTATAGTATCAATCATTGTACAGAATAAATCGGAGGGGACAGGTGTAAAGTATTTCAAACATATCGTTTTAAGATTTTAGAGATATAACATTTTTCTTTTGCTGCAGACACCTTTTATGGAATTAACATCTTTACCTTTCATATGATATGTTGATGGACTTCGTATGTTAATGTTGGTGCTGGAGGCTTTAATAACCACATCATCTACTGTATCTATATATATATATATATATATATATATATATATATATATATATATATATATATATATATATATATATATACATGTGTGTGTGTGTGTGTAGCTATGTAGGTCTGTCTGTATGTATTTATGTATGTATGCTTCTATGTATGTTACAAACTTATCTCCTTACATTCATATTCACAAATGTCAACATTGTTTAATGATTAATTTTCAGTAACAGCCAGACGGAAAAATAAAGAAATGATATAATGTAATTACAAAAACTTTTAATTTGTAAAGTTGCAGTACATTTGTTCTTAATTATTTGAAGCAGTTATTTTAGAGCAGACAAATGTAACAAATACACTAAAACGTAAGAAATTGCTTTCCTTCATATTAGAATTATTAAGTATCTCGCGGATACCCGTACATACCATCAACATTGCTTAGGTCCCTACCCATCAGTGAACCAGACTGCTGCAGAGTCTGACAACCAAAGCAATCCATGTGTAATCACATTATTATTCACATGTTGCTCATGCTGTGATGGTTAATTATAATTTCACTGGAATTTCAAATAAACAACGTTAGACTGGCTGCTATCAAGTGGTGCCTATGGCAATTCAGAAGCAGTCAGTATCCCAAGAGAGAGAGAGAGAGAGAGAGAGAGAGAGAGAGAGAGAGAGGCGAATATACAGCATTTGCATAAACTTGAAAATTCCTCATGGAAAGATTTTTCTGTTCAACTCATTATGCTGAGCAGGTTCTGAATTTATTTGTATAAATTTTAAATGTCTCAATGCCAGGATGCTCTCTACCAACTTTGACTGAAATTTCGTTAAGTCGTATTTGACAGTAACTTTAAATTACTAACCCCTAAGACAAACGGAAGGTGCAAGACGTAGGACAGACTCGAGGCATGCCATTATCTGATAACCAGATAAGATAACACCCATAGATATAATTTATTGTATTATGTACTTATTAAACAGCAACATTTATAATTTGAGTTCGTATGAGTATTCACCTGAATGTTTACAAAAAAGCGTTCAACAATATATATATATATATATATATATATATATATATATATATATATATATATATATATATATATATATATATATAACTCTCTTTAGATACATTGTTAGATAGTGATGATGATAATGTTCATAAGAACTTACAGGTTATATGTATAATTATAATGCAATAATATCTTTTGAGTCAATTTTAGAATGATCTCCTTAAGACATGCTAATGTGGACTTTCCAGCAAATAAATAAAGCAAATTCATTACATTTGTCTTTATATTAGTCATATATTAATTATCATCGTCACATACACACAATTTACTTTTCTTGAACTTACGGAGGTGGAGGTGGTATATTGTCAAATCCATCGACGAGACCGGTCACCCCGCTTAAGCGATGCCTAGCCACCTGTTGAAAGTCAGCTCTGTGTTGCATGCGATGTTTATTTTGACGCTGAAATGTCTGGCGTGTTCTCTCAGGAAATGATGAATGATGAAACCAGACATTAGCCATGTCAGTAAGAAGTCGTGTACTACCGTGCAGATGTTTCGTTATAATGACGTAATTGCTGTAACGAGATTCAGCATCCTAATGCTGCGGTTTTCCAGGTTGCAGAAAGAAGGTCAAAAGCATCCATAAGCATCGATACTTCTGAATGTTCTAACATTAGCACTAATTCCACAGAAAGACCAAGTGTAGTCTGACACTAAACATTACCATTTGCTATAATGAGTTGATTGTTAATAGTGAAATATTATCTATGTAGTCGTTGTAGATTTGTATTTTGGGTTCTAGAAAACGTGTTCATTTCATGAAAGCATTGACAATCTTAAAGACCTGCAGAGAAAAGGACTAAATTAGAAATAAATAAGAGCAGGAAAACTGTATATATATATATATATATATATATATATATATATATATATATATATATATATATATATATATAAGTGGGCAGGTGTGTATGACGATGGGTGTCCATTTAAGGATCCGCCACCTGACACAGTTTTTTGATAAAATACAAAATGTCCATTAGGTCGATAATGGCTAGTATTTGCATCCAAATTTTATATTCCAGTTAAAGTCTTGATGGATGTACTAATAAAACAGTTGGGTCTTTTTTTATTCCAACAGAAACTGAGTAGATTGATATTTAGTTTAGTATGTAGCTACATGCATCTCCAGGACTTACAATAAGAGTATTATATAATAAGAAAATGTATGTTATATTTATAGCACGTTGATTTCAGTTACATTTCTCCTATTCTTAAAAAAACAAATCTCACTAGATTTGATGGTTATATGGCTATAGATTGTTAAATTAATTGGGACCCTTTGAACATTTACATGCATCAAAGGTATTTGCCGCAAAGTAACAGCGTTCTAACGTTAGCTAGTAACGAGTTATAAGAAAAAGTAATTTGTTTTCCAGCAATGATATGAATACTTAAATAAGCCACAGTTTAGAGACCGCAAGATACACCATACGTCATGGTCATGAATGGTTAGTCCTCGTGAATTAATAGATTACCATATAAAATAAAAACAAACGTAAAACCATACCAATATTCCTTTTGAAGTATTACTATAAGAAAATAATCATTGGTTCTCGAATATACGTTCCAAATCCGGATCCACTTTGTAGCAAGTATTGAACAAAATTGAAATACACATCATAATTCTTGATGATTAATTTGAAGACATGAAACAATAGAATAAATCTACATTAGAATTGTCTGCACGCAGCATAGCTGTAATTCAGCTGCACCTTCCGAATATCGCTTTGGAGGATATAAAGAATCTGACAATATCCAAAACAAGTCTGAATAAACGTCTCCAGCACAAAACGTCTAATCAGCTGCTCTGATTTGATAACACGTTGTACATATGACGACTAGTTTAATATCTCAATTACAGTCAAAGCGAGGCCAATAGCGCCTGCAAAGAGCTTTTAGGTATAACGGTACCAATTGTACAACCCCAGGTGGGCGGAGCTTAAGGTGTAGGGAACATTGCATTCAGAAATAAACCACAAAACTAGCTGTGATTGGTGCATTATGTAAGGGTTGTACTTTCTGTTAGGCTTAAAAAAATGTTGAGCCTCTTGGCAACATGTGAGATTATGTTAATTCATAACTATATCACATTTTGTATTTTTTATGATTTTTTTAAAATGTGGTACACATGACTGAAAATGTGTCTGGTGTAACTAGATAACTCTTACCCCTGTCTAGTTCCAGCAGAGTTATCTCTCTTAAATGCAGTGGAGTACCTGGTTCTGTCCTTGTCAAATTGACAATCTAACATTGTTCTCTGTGACAGTGGGTGACATGCATGCTGAGGTAGGATAGAAAGTATATTTATTTCACAAAACATTAGCATTGAGGTCTATGGAAAAACAATTGGTACCGTGATACCTTTAGTTGTCCACAGTAAGCCAATTAATGTAAACATCACAAAACCCGTATCTGATGTGCCAATGTAATAGTTGCCCAATTACAGTACTGATATAGGAGAGTAGCGGCCAGTGTGCCACAGGGCCCTAAATATGTAGATGACCTAAGTTACAGAACAACAAATTGAGCTTGGAATGGTACAAGAGCTGGACGTATGCTGACTTTGAAAAGTGATGTTGGACGTACCGAGTCAACTACCGATGTGATTTTATCAGCTGATATCCCTGGATGTCATATATATTGCGAACGCAATAAGGTTTGTAGCTGCGAAGCTTTATAGTAAGGTGATCTGCATTTTACATGTCTGACTGCATCCTGAGACAGCATGCAATCAGGCAATACGCATCTGAATTATCTTTGTCTCCCGTGTGACTGACGAAACATAAGTATCACCTTTCCGGTGCTGGTTGCTGCGGTTATGTCATCAACAATGACATTCATGTTTAAATATTTACCATATGGTGAACATGAAACGTCCTTCAGATCCCATCAAATATCACCCGTCCCAGTGCACTATAAAATCGCAAGATGAATTTGTTGAATAGGTCAAAGAAAGTAATTCAAAGTAGATAATGTTCCCAGTGCACTATAAAATCACAAGATACATTTGTTGAATAGGTTAAAGAAACTCATTCATTGTACCTTTCTGTAAAGCACAGTGCCCGTCTATTTCATCATTAACATACGAAACAAAGGTAGTAGTGTTCCCAGAATACGTACATTAGTGTGATTTATCCGATCATTAAAATGTCTTATTTGTTGCCTTTTGTTTTGTTTTGGTTACTTTTTAATGAGGCGTAGGAGATTAAGACTTAGCACAGAAAACATTTTTCTAAAGCACTTCACAAAATGTTTATGCAGATCATATGGATACAATATACATTGTATATACTTAAACACAGTTCGCTGAAAAATTCATCGCTAATAATTTTATCTCAATAATTGTTCGTCGTCTATTTTGATAATTTAAAATTTATTTAAAGAGCATCAATAAGAAATTATTTCACTGAAAGTTTCTTTTTGACTGTCTTTGATAAAATTGCAAAAGAAAAATCTTAGCAATAATAATAATAATAGTCATTATCATCATCATCATCATCAATTGGAATAATGGCGAAATCTTGACGTTACTTTTGGTATTGACATCAGGGTACTTACATTAGTACAACAGGCAATCTTTAGTCAATCTTAATTTAAAACAGGAAAATTAGAAATATAAACTGATTTCCAACATAACGCTACTATAATTAAACTCAACACGCCACTTAGAAAATCACAGTAAGCTATCTAGACTGAATGCAAATTATCTCATGATGTGTCTTTGACGCTCAAAAAGAAACGGATGACTGGCAGTTCCCTGCAATATTCTATTCCTCTTTGATATACCATCCTCAGTTAATATTTCTAGAATATCGTATATCTTTCTGCTGAATATCCTGAATTTAGCTGACACTTTGCAATAATGTTACGATAAATCTGACTTACAATAATGTGCTATGAGTGCCATTTGACCTGCGAAAGCAGACAGATCCTAGCATCTTTGCTGACAATGTTCTGATAGCATTTAAAGGTTTTTGAAAGATATGTATCGTGTGCATCACCGATATACTGAAATGATTGGGGGTGATAATATCCCTGTATGTGGCTGAAAGTCATAACATACGTGTTAGCTACGAAAGATAATTTGATAAGTAAAAACGTAGATCAGTGACTTTGACAGACGTAAATTTTCAAGACATAAATTCTCAAGCATACATATAGCATAATTGTAGTGTGCACTCGATCACTTCAGTGATTTCCAGTCGCATGTGTCACATCTGTGCCCAGTGTGTCCTCGCTGTATCATCAATTCGTTTCGGGAATTTCTAAAGTACATGAAAATAATGCAAAACAAATAATATTCTAGACCGTTTTTGGTCACTTTCATGTAAGTTTTCCGTGCTCTTTTAATCACGAAGATAATTAAGTTATAGTAGGGGCTCCCCAGTATTACATGGCTATAATACAGGGTGCTTAATCACCTAAGACAAAAGAATCATCGGTAAAATACATAAAGTTTACTTCAAATGAAATTACACAGAAGTAGCAAATGAGTGCAAAGGAACCATAAATTAAGTCAGAAGGATGAATAATAATTAATAGTACTTAGAGTTTAATTTTAGTGCAACATTACCTTACTTTATGAATACTTGTTGCGAATGCTACTATGATGTATGGTAAGTAACATAATTTGATAAATGTTTATGGTGATTTAGTTGACTATAAAATACGTTTAATGCAATGTAGAATAGTATGTCAGGTTTTAATAGGGGTTTGTGGTGTGATGAAATTGAAAATAATTGTATTTATAGAAACCAATGACTCTTACAACATCTCCTGCTCTTCAATCTTTCACCATCTTTGGTGACTAATGTAAAAATCCTTTGATTGGCTGCATTAAACTTGATCGTATTACTATATAAATAAACGAAGCTTACAAGAACGAAAGAAGAGAGTACAAGAGCGAGTTATAGTGAGTATTTAACTTCAGTATGTTACGTATACGTGGCAATTAAGCGTGCAGTTTTCAACTATAAACAATGCTTGTTAATTAGCAGCAATGAGCTTTCAATAGTTTTGGCAGTGACATTACTAAAGGTTCCCTGGAATGGTACTCTGATGGTATTGGCAGTGATTGATAATGGTTCCTGCACTGAATCCATAATTAATAGTATTGTCAGTGACACTGGTAAAGTGTCCTTTAATGAGTCTCCAATGGTATTGTCAGTGACATTAAAGGGTCTATGCAACGAGTCTCTAATTGTACTGGCTATGACACTGACAAAGGGTCTCTTCAACGAGTCTCAATAGGATCCCTTCAACGAGTCACAAAGTGTACTGGCAGATATTGTTAAAAGGTCCCCGCGTTGAATCTCTAACGCTATTGTTAAAGGATTCCTGCACTGAATCTCTAACGCTGATGTCAGTGACTGTGTTAAAGGGTCCCTACAGTGGGTCTCTAATGTTACTGCCCAATGACTTATTCAAGGACATTGTTTATTGACCCCTGCAACGAGTATCTAATAGTACTGGAAGTAACACTGTTGTATTGCCCCTGCAACGCGTGTGTACTATTATCGGAGATGATATGGTTATATAGTCCCTGCAACCAGTATTGCTGCTTTAAGTATTGAATAAATCCTCATCATATCTGAGTCAAGTTAAAGGTCTACTAATGTACTCACACAACTTTGGTTTATGTGATAAATTTAATCTTCTACATGTGATTATTTTTAAAGACATTATGTCAAATACCTCATCATTAATGAAATTAATGACTACAAAACATCGATTTTTTTATCGCACAAGGCAGCACGCTCCTTGCCGATTTCGCGCTCGGCAATTTCCGTAAGATAAAGCGGAAGTGACGTGCAGTAGGGAACGGTGAATTTCTACTTTCGTTGTTAGTTGCATTCAGTAGTTGGTACCGTGCGTTATCCGACCAGTGACAGGCGAGCTAGTCTGCAGTGAGTATTTGAGAGACGACGATTTCGATACCGTCTATAAAATTAAAGAGTCACTTGGTATTACGACTATCAGACGACTCCTGCCAGATAACTGAGTCCGTGAACACCAGATCAACAAAAACCAAGGGTTACGGCAGGGCTAACAACATGCAGACGGCGAAAAGCTTGTACAGAAGCGAGAGCTAGTGAGGGTAAAATATTTATACATCTTTATCTTGCTATATCATTAGTTGTCAGCCCCTACCCCTCGCCGCAAGTATACATAGAAAAAGAACGATCAATGGGAGAGGGCGATTTTAGTGGGAGGGTGTTTGTAAATCATAAGAGCCCCACCCCTACCCCCAAATTGAATCCTGCTTTTCTATGACGAACGTGTGTGTGTATGTGTGTGTGTGTGTCCCTTGGAGTTTGGTTTTGCCCACTCCCCCATTATTATTTCCCC
>JAECUM010044533.1:0-15549 GCA_016617855.1 Megalonaias nervosa | reverse complement strand
AGAAAGAGAGAGAGAGAGAGAGAGAGAGAGAGAGAGAGAGAGAGAGAGAGAGAGAGAGAGAGAGATAGATAGATAGATGAAAAATCCAGAACTCCGCCATTTTCTATTTCAGTCACAGAGAGTGCCTTTGCATTTAAACTGTGGGGAAAAGAGAAGTGGAATGAAATTGTTTTCTAGAATTAATATGTTTTATTTAGCAAGAATAGATTGCTGTGCAGGATAATACTTCGTACAAGCTATATCAGTGGTCTTCAAACTACGAAACTACGAACAAGAACTTAACAATGATGATTATAATTTAAAGAAATTATTTAAGTATATGGTTAATCTAACCTCTTGATATAAAAAGTACTGTAATGCTGAGGGTTGCATTTGTATTCAAATAGCTTAAACGAGGAATTCATTACTGTTTTAGTGTGAAATTTTACGTTTAAAATATAAACATATTGCGATATTGTTTTCTTTACCACTCTATTTTGCCCCTGCATTGACAAGAGTTCTCTTCAAGGACGACTTGGTGTTAAATGAGAAAATCGTTGAGTTCTCTTTCTTGTTTTCTGTTTTTATACTGTGAAGCTTTATAACCGTGTTTTTCAAGAAAATTACCTTACCTGCAAGAATTAGTTCAAATATCGCCGTGGCAGATGGCAAAAATTGATTTATAGCGGTGACAGAGTAAAATCCAAAGTCTTCGAAATCCAGATTTGTAAATGTTAGTGTAGACTGCCGACCAAAGTCATTTTGGACTGAGGAATCTGGTAGAACTTTCTTTTCACTGCCATTTCCAATAAATGTCCATACAAATGTTGGGTCTGGATATGATATCACCGCGTACCTCACAACTGCATCTCCCCCACGTTTACTATAAACCTTATTCACTGGAGGGGATCTAAAGTCAGTTCTAGGGTGACCTGTAAGAAACGATCTGAAAATCACTAATAATGTACAAATAAAAGTTAATACAAGACAAAGCATTATCACAGTCCTTAATAATATAAAGAAGATCATATGCATATCATTTGTTTACAAACAAAATATCATCAACCCATTTAATGCTCTGATATGACTTATTATTATCTGCTAGTGAGGAACGTTTTGTTCTTTCAGCTGAAATAGCAAACCTTCTGTTGATGTAATTACATTTTCAGTATGATGTCATTGATTCGGGTTAGGGTATACCATCGTTTCACACAGCAAAACCTATTTTCATTGTTTTTGTCACCCTATGTAGCTTTTATGCTGTAATGGCACAATCATGCAATAGAATTTCAAATCTGTAATTTTGTCTACGGTAAACGTTCTTCATACCATAACAACAATGCCGCGAACTTGATATTTGACCCTACAAACCATGCACTGTCTATGATATATAATGTTTTTTGATAAATCTTCTTCAAACTCTTGTGGCGAACAATGCATAGAAAACGATGAACAGAACTGCAAGTTAGCATTACATAAGGTGTTCTGCCTATAACGACGTGTTGTGCTCAAGCTAAAAGTCAGTAAGGGCGTGCGAGTAAAAATAAACCTTACCGTAATTTAAATACAATGTTGTTTTGCTTGACAATGTTAAACAAAACGAAATGATATAAAACATGTATAATACGAATCCCTGCTAATCTGATTGCTTAAAAGACCGGAAAAAGTATAGTCCGTAGTCCGCAAATGTTGTGAAAATGACTCCTCTCGTCTCCTATATAGTGCCAAATCGGAACAAGTCTTACGGAATGTGCAGATTAAATAGGTTGCATTTTCCTTTTAAGAAATGTTAATATTGAAGGTGAAATGCTGCCATATTTTGCTGCTTTCGTTTCATTTTTTCCCACAGAGCAGAAATATCATTTGTATGATTATTTGCACATGTAGAATACAAACACTAACTGTATCAAAATTATTATTGCCGTATCTGATATTAATACCTATCAACTGAAGAACAGCGAAACGAGAGATCCTGCCAAAAGTTGTACAAAATCATATTCGGGTTACATAATACATCAATACTTTGACTTACAAGTAACACGAAGCGGAATTTTTCTGTCTACAGGGATTCCCAGACCATTGCTGGCTTTACATTTGTAATTAGTTGCGTCCAGGCATTGAACATAATTGAGGACAAGATAGCTCTGAAGTACGGCAAAGTCTGTTTTTAACGGACCTTCAGATCCTTCTTTGGTCCAGGTAATGTCAGATACTGGGTTGCTGTCCACAAAGCAGCTGAGTGTTGCAGTGCCGTTCTCGTGCACAGTGTCACTCTTCACCGTTGACAGATCAGTTATCTTAGCACCATCTGCAAGGTATTAGCAGCGTTATTAGCATTAGAGTATCATTGTTATGTATATTTAATTTAATTATTTGTTTGTTAGTTTTAAATTTTTTAATTCCGTTACATGTTATTGTACTGTAACATTGTTTACTGGATTTGACATTGTCCAAAAAAAGAGTTCAGTTCTGTTTGACCTGATTGACTTTTTTTTATTTCATTGATATAAACAACTAATAATAGAAACATTGTATCTAGTTACTGACCTTGTTCCAAAATCAGTGATAGTTTTGGCAAACAACTTTTTTTTTTTTTTAATCTTTCTCTAAGAATCATTAAGCTGAGTCAAGATCAAACCTGGATTATGTGATATTAAGCATATATCAACTGGTAACAAACTTCTATTTTTTCCAGAAGAATGAACTTTTGACCCTCATCCGTGTACCTGTTTTGCGTCTTAATTAGTCGTATAACTGATTTTTTATAAAGGTATTTCAGTGGGGCTTAAAATACTTGACACGTTAAGTTGTATTATGTTTTGACCAGTTTGGGTTGAATTTTATTTTCTTTAAATTATGGATTTCAAGTGATCTGAATTAAAAACTGGAATAATATATTCTGTGATTCAACAAGAGACTGTTGATAGCAGCACTTCGCTGTCCACAACAGACGTCATCGCCTTCAGTTTTGGATTTCATCGGGACTCTAACTAAGTTTCATTCAGGACTTTTTATTACTAGGACTTCTAGTTTCTAATTCTTAGATTATTTTTTTAATTTAATTCGTAAAACCGTAAGTTCTGTTTTCTTAATTTTTCAGTTTGTATTCTAGGGAAATAAATTATTTGTTAAATTTTTACAAAGCTTGTTGTCTTCATTCGTTTCTGTTACCTATTTCAAGAGCATAAACTCGTAACGTCATTCACTGGAAATAATGTGTTTGCCCGTTGCTTTTTATGAGAGAATGGATGTAAGTAGAAACAGAAACTTACGCGGTCTGAGTCTTTCATCAATCTCCCAATGTATTTATAGGGTGCATTTTAACAAAGAGACAGAGTAGACATAAAATCGAATGACATCAGAAAAAAAAAGTTAAAATGACGATGATGGCCGGTTTAAATGGCATCAAAATAAATGGAAAGAATAAGGGATTATTAAATATTGTACTGGAGACAGCAACAGCACTGCAGGCATTTGTGACTGCTTTAGACTCACAGACACTACATCTTTCAAGAGTTTACTACCAGAACATAAACCTAATGTAGTATATGTATGCTACCCAATGCGATGATGGAACGCTAGACTTTAGTAAAAGGAAAACAAACATCAAACATCATTTTCGAGATAAAGTATACATGCATTACCAAACTTTCTGCAAATTTTCTTTAAAATTTGTCGTTGCTTCCATATGTATTTTTCTTTCCCTTTTCTTGATGTATGTATACTTTATGCTTATTTCGTGTCATAACATGTTTTGAATGTTTTTCTACATTTGTACTTGTTTTGATTTTATGTGTGCGCATTTGTGTGTGTTCTATTTTACCTATGCTTGTGCGTGTTTTGTGATGAAGAAAATGCGTTATTTAACTTACAAATGACTTTCTTGAAAAAGTCACAAAAAAACTTACATTGTACATTAAGCTTCAAGGTCTGAGATATCCCGGTTCCGTATGAATTGCTGGCTTTACACTGGTACTGGCCAGCATCAGACTTCTGAACATTTTGAATTATGTAGGATGATGAAGTTTGACCCTGTATTACTTTTCCATTGTACAGCCATGTAAATTCGTCTGGTTGTTGCCAGGAATTGGCGTCAATAACATAACATGTTAGACCGAAATTGTGACTTCCCTCCCTTAGGGTGTAAACAGAACTGTTTGGCAAAAGGACAATTAATGGAGGATCTGAAAATTAAATCAGTGGGTCTTCTGATTTACAGAATAGACTATTGGCCTGCAATGGTTTTGTTAAGCCAAATCTCTTGTATGATTGAATCATTTTGAGAATTTATACTTCTACCACTACCACTGCTACTACTACTACTACTACTACTGCTACTACTATTAACACTACTACTACTACTACTACTACTACTACTAATAATAATAATAATAATAATAATAATAATACCATTTTATCGACTAGCAAAGGCATAGGTGACCTTCCAGTCATGCAAAGTGTTCAATACAGTTCATTTAAATTAATGTGGCACAAATATGAAATTACTTTCGTCATGCTAAGAGAAAACAGTCAGAAAATCAAGAAGATTGTTAATTAAGAGTGATAAATATGTGACCATTAATCAAATACCTAACTTCATCGCAAATTTTGAAAGAAAACTGAGACAGAGGTGAACAATAGTGTGATTCTATTAGAAGTTGAATGGTGTTTCTCGTGTTTGCAAATCAGATAATGTTGAACTACAGATATTACTCAAAATGTTTGTACTTTGTGAAATATCACAAATATAACTATTAGTGGCTTTTACAACAAATATTATGAGACAAGTCAGTTACATACACACGATATTTATCTGAACCTCTTTTGATTCAACATAGTTTTCGATAGTTGTCTTGTCCTGAGCTGCGCAAAATATGTTAGTTTTCTGAAATGACTTCTCGATAGTCAGATTCAAAGTGTTGTAAGATATCCGAAGGTCAGTCTCCGATTGATCCGGTACCGGGATCTGATTTGGTGTGGAGGAATTTGACTGGTTTTCAATCAAAATCGGAGTCTGGTTTTCTTTCCTTATGTACCAGCGAAATAAAGCATATGGCCTGCGTCCATTAGGGGACGTATCACACGTAAAAACTTTACTAGTTCCGTCGACAACCGTTACTGTGTCAGCTAAAGGTTGCCCTGAATTATCTGCCAGATGGACGGTCGTTACTGGAACTACAAAATGCAAACATTAGCAGACAACAAGAGACATGATAAAATAATTTAAAAATTATCCATATAGACAAGACACATCTACACCAGCAATCACGCAAAAAACACATGAGATCTGAGTGAAGATATGCAAGTTGCTATGTTTAACTCTGCCAATCGAAGATTTTATGTGATGGCCTGTCGACCGTCATCCGTTAGTTAGGTCAAGTTTGAGAATGCTACTTCTCGTAAACTACTAGATGAATTTTGCAACGAAACTTTACATATACATTCATCCCATGGTATATGTGGTCTTACATGAAAATGGTTTTCCTCAGACTTCCATGATATTGTTAACACTGCTTATCCTGGGCTAACAGCCGTAAGGGTATTTCAATTTTTTTAAAGAGTTCTATGGCATATAGATGGTCGTAAATGAATATATTCATGAGTTTACAAGATCTTGCTATGACTATTCCTCCTGAAAGAATGGCTGCATCAACATATGGTTTTAACAGAACTGTTGCAATACGTAGCTGGTTCTTTATTACAATTACGCTGATTAGCCTACAAAATAACTATCTTGCCGGCCACCTTGAAAATCTTCTAATATATTATTTTTCCTCAATATATGGTTGTATCAATACGGGCTTTTCACTTAAGCACTAAACCACTATGTAGCAAGTGTCGAATGTAAATTGTGCTGAACTGATCTCAAACATCGCAATAAATGTATCCATCTAAATAGTCTTGTTTTCATTACTCCTCTTGAAAAAAAATGGTTACATCGACACAGGCTTTTAATCAATCGCCTCTTGCAGTAAGTAATTTGTCCTAGCTGAAAATCGTGCAGGTCTGACCCCAGAACTTCTACTGAATTTGTATAGATCTTTTCTAACTCTAGAGCATAAAGTAGTAGAAGATAACCAGGTTTTTACCCCAACCTGGTTATCTTCTACTACTACTACTCCCACCCTCCAAACAAATACACATTACCCCCCCCCCCGCCCTGTTAAAACTTCAACTACATTACCTAATAAGGTATATGTAGCCGCTTGTCTACCTCTCGAAGCCAGGTACACAGGTAACTCACTATCTTTAATAACAAGCATGACTATTGCACGAGTCATACAGAGATCGTGTGATTATGTGGAATTTGCCAGAACAGGAAATAATGTAATGCGCATGCGTGGAATGTTCTCGAACTAGACTGAATGAAGTATATAAAAGGCAAGACGCGCTTTATAAATCAGTCTGCCGTAGGAGTTTGACCAGGTAACATGCTGTACGAAAGATCACATGAATATCCAAGCGGAAATTATTACACCTGTGATATTTTTAACGTTTGGGAATAGTGGAACTTAATCATTATGTGATAGCGTTCAAGCGGATATTCACAAAGCGAGAAAGGTAAGTGATATTATCTATACCTCATTACCAATGATTAATGTTTCTACTGTTGAAATTAGAAATATTTCATTATCACGATTGTAGAGACTAAATTTTACTTTACCGCTCACACAGCGACGGGACTCAAATAAGTCTTTTATTTGTGGTTTGTTAAGAGGATATTTTTTATCGATAAAATATATTTTTGATCTATCAAGATCAATTGTAAGTTTCGTATATTTTTGTTGGCTGATCGGATTGTGAAGGTTTTTAAATTCCGCTAGCAACTTTTGATACAATTGTTCGAGGTAATTGAAATA
The DNA here is from genome assembly GCA_016617855.1 of Megalonaias nervosa. Lineage (NCBI taxonomy): Eukaryota > Metazoa > Mollusca > Bivalvia > Unionida > Unionidae > Megalonaias > Megalonaias nervosa. The sequence continues at coordinate 8,710 of JAECUM010044533.1, read as the reverse complement.
CTCGCTGTTATCATATCTGATGAGTGAAAGTTTTAGCTTGTCATGAGTTCCACTAAAACATATACCTGATGTTTCATTATTAATTTCAACTGTCAATTGTTTGCCGTCCATCATTAGATATTTTATCTTGCTACTGTAGCTATTTGTCATTGTCAAATTTTCAAACATTATTTTATAAGTTTAGATAAAATTTCAGTCGGAAAAGATAATGTCAAGTATAGATCTATCATCATGACAATACCCATGTGCAAGTGTATCTACCCCATTTTCGCAATAACGTTTGTCATCAAAATTACACAATCCACGTTTGATAATGACATCTGTTTCAAGCTTATGATGATTTGTCCGAATAGCCATTGATCTTATAAAACTAACACCGCCGTCAAGCGCGTACTTGTAATCATCAAATTTCATAAACTTTTTAACAAAATCGCGAGGCAGACCTTTTGCTTTTTTCGTTATTTTATTATTGTCTAACAATACGGCGTACATTTTACTGCGCAATCTGATAAAGTATTTGATGATGCTCGAGTTCATTTCATCTTTGAACTTACCAATAACCTTTTTATTCGTGTCATCATGAAATTTACTGTCACGTGGGTAATCAGAAAGATCAAACAGATGTCGATTATCATATATATCCTGATAGACGTCCTCACATTCGATTTCGTACACGAGCGAATCGGTATCAGTAAACAATAGTCTACCTGACGGCCACTGATTTTTAACAAAATTATAATGAAAATCGTACATGAGCCACTTTGATAAATCTAACACGGAAGCTCCAACGTAAATTGGCTTGTTTAGTTTTAGATTTGTTTTTCTTCTTTGTATCGCGACAAGATTTTCATTAAAAATTTTCATACTAACAAAATCATCGTCTGACACAAGTTTGTTTCTGCGATTGATATCATTAACTAGCTCGATATTTACGCGTTTCCTAATATTTTCCATCGTCTTACCAAAAACGGAATTGTTCATGAGCTTAAAGAAGTTTTTTTCAAAATCAGTTTTTGCTACAGCTCTTCTTGAAGTGTTTGAGTTAATATAACCTCTCATCCACGGCGACTGATTAAACTTTAAAACTCTATGAACTTTTCTCAGCACAAGACCAGCATCGACTGCTTGTTTTAAAACTTTGTAATGCAAAACATAATTACGTTTATTAAACAAATTTGGCACTAGTTTTTTTACCAGAGAATTTTGTCTTGGTGATGCTGTTGCTTGTTGTTCTTCAGATAATAAACTATAATCTCTTATCATCGATTCCGCACAGAAAGGATAATCGTTATGTAGATTGTGAAGCGAAATAGGATAATCGAGATCAACTTCAACGAAATATGAAACATCTTCAGGTATCTTTTTTTCTGTCTCCGATAGAAATCGATCAGCCGTGATCCAATGAAATCCACCAAAAGACATTGGTTCTGCCATAGAATACCCATACAAATTATTACAATCTAGATAAATTATATACTTCGAAGGAAGATTAGGATCGTACTTTATTAGGTACTTGTTATTTGCTTCAGCATATTTCTTCGTTATCACGCTAATACCGCCTCTGATACCTTTTTCGATAAAATTGAACATATCAACGTCAGTCAGTAATTCTAACATTACCTTGCTAAACTTTAGCAGAGCGTCCCAAGACAAACTCGGGGCAGAATAATACCAGCAAGGATCTAGTCCGTAATTATTATAACTTACTTCTCGAAAGCTTTCAAAAACATCTGCTAATAATAACACGTCAGTTTTCAAGTATAAATCATGATAATCACCAAACGTCTCACAATCAAATTCTTTCCAGATATCTTGTGCATATTTGTACTCGTCATCGGTTATATTTTCATTTTTAAGTTGTGAGTAAAATTTGTCCTTGTCAGGTAGCGAAGTTTCATCAAATTTACTCCAATCATCTAGATATTCGTATGGAAATACTCCTTTTTTGGTCAGTAGATTAAATTTATCTCCAAAACAGTCTCGTAGGTTATCAAACTTACTACAACCTTTGACAAGCTCATCTAATGATGCTGCCATAAACTGCAGGCTGTCAATGAAACGCAATTTACCTAGCGTAACTGACATATACTTTTCAAAATTATTTGGAATGCATTTGATGACGTTATCGAGTTTTAGACGAGATTTTATGTCAGGATCACCAAAAGCTTCTACTATAATGTGACTATCATATCCTCGAAAGTTGTGAAGAATAACTGGAATAAAATCTGGAGCATGAAATTTTAAATTACATTGATCATGAGCCGCTCCACGGTACTGTCCGGTCAAATGACAATGGTCATGTACTTTTTTGTTCCTGACGTTGTCAGAGTCAAAAGCTTTTTCACAAATATAACAAATTTCTGCTTGCTCGTGATCAGATTCTTGCTGAGGTGTTAATTTAATCATTGGAGTTACTCTTTTCAAACGAGCAAATATATTATCAACTTCGCTAATCAACTGCTTGAGAAGCCAGACAGCTGGATTTTTACCACGATATAATTTGATTGGTTTAGATAATCTCGAATCAGTACAACAAACTACCTTGTACGCTACTCCGCACGGAACATGATTTTGAGTTTTCCTTGTACTCGATTGGTTAGGATTATTTTCTACGCCAAGTACAGGTTGAAGTAAACATTCGAAATCAGCGTATATGACGAAAGGAATTTTTAGTTTATGATTATAATGGACAAACTGTAACACGCTATCTTTTTTAGATGGCATTGTTATTCTTTGTACATCACTACAGTACTGCAAATGCGTTTGTAATATTTCATTGTTAGTACAACCGTGCAAGCAGCGATAACAAAAGAATTTTTTGTTCTTATCCTTATTATACTGTCTACCAACTAGTCCGTTGAAGTTTTTAATCCAAACATAATGATTTTTATAAAACAGTAAATTTATAGTTGATTGTGAAGCTTTTTCTGAAATATATCTCGGATATACGTTTTCTTTTTCATCTAGTCCGAAAACGTTAATCGAAATATTATTTTGCTTTTCAAACTTTGGTATTTGATTTTCTGCCACTGGAAAGTCAATATCTTTAAAATTTAATCTTGACACGTGACTAATATACTTCTCAACGCGATCAGCGTGTTTTTCTGCTGGAAATAGTGCGGAAAGAACAGCCCATTGGAAACATTTGTTATCAACATTTTTCACGTTTATACAGCATTTTTTATTTTTTATTTTTGGTGGCAAATCAATATACGAACTACCGCGTAATACGTTATATTTTATTGTGTGAAATAAAATCTCCTTGATCATTTCAAACTTCCAACCCGAACCTGATTCGGTATATTCTTCTATCTTTTTCCAGATTTCTTGGTGTATTTCATTAGCTAGTGACAAAAAACACGCCTTGATTTTGCGTTAATGTAAGGGTCTGCGATTTCCTTGTCAGTCGATTTCTCTGTCACGAGTAGCTTTGAAAATATAACATGATATTGCACTAATATTCTTAGACCCTTATGTTTTTCAAGTTCACGTTTTACAGTTGGCTCTAGCAGGTGGTAAAGATTTGTTGCAGTAAAATTTACCAGTACGATTTGTTTATCAAACCGATAACTGTTGTCGAATCCTGTAAAGGCAGTCGCTATTTTATCAGGTTCTCCCATAAGGCTCTTTTTGGCTGTATCACGCAATTTCAGCATTGCTATACTACAGTGTAATATCTAATTGATTGTTCGATTGATGACAGCGCATGCGCCAGGTTTGAAAAAAAATCAATTAGAGATATAAAAATCCTTATAATATAATGACACTAAATCTGAGATATATCGGGACAGCGGAGGAGCAAGAGTATTATTACGTTCATCCGAAGTATAACCTATACGCTGGAAATGAATTAGGTTCGGTTATTAACATAAAATCTAAAAAATCTATAGGAAAACCAACACCAGCGGGTTATAAGATTAGTGTAAATGGAGATAATGCTGAGAGAACGGAAATGTTTAGAAAAGATTATATTTATACTTTGTTCTGCGATGATATTCCAGAAGGGCAGCGAGTCTATAGAGTAAATGGCTCGATTAGCGATGACAATATTGAAAATTTAGGATTACAAGATGAATTTCAACCGCACCCTGTATTTAATCTTTACGAAGCAAATGATAAGGGAATTATTCGACATGTAAAAACAAAAAATGTCATTGGAAAATTGGAAAATAGCTGATATCTGTTTGTGAAGGTACGTGGAACTAAAACAGACATTGTTAGTTATCTATCACATAGATTTGTTTATGAAATTTTTAATAACGCTATTTCAGGTAATCTAGTTATTGACCATATTAACAAAAGTAAAACTGATAATCGTTTAGAAAATTTAGATTTAGTAACACCAGAAGAAAACACCCGACGTGGATCTAATTCTAACGGTAATAATTTAAAAAATCCTCAAAGATCAGTCATTTCAGTAAATCTGGAGACTGGAGAAGAAATGAAATTTAAATCAATTTATTCTGCTGCAAAATATTATAAAATTGTCAGCAAATCAATAAAAGACGTCGCCGACGGCAAAACTAAATCAGCAACTTCAATGTCAACTTTTGATAGATTTAGTTTCAGATATGATGATTAATGATATTTCGTAATTCTGTCTTAGTAAGACAGCTATGTGCAAAGGCTATAATATTATCTTTATCAAATTTCAGCGTCATTATTGCACTATCATTAAGTTTATTTTTTTCTGCTGCTGTTAGTAATATTTTATGAGAATCACCTTGCGTAACAATAACGTCAACGAAATATGCACTATAACCCGACAGACATTTTCTTACCGCTTCGGCTAGTTCCTTGTAATTTAATATATTAACCTTTTGGTGATATTTTACCTCGTCGGTCATATCTTATAACAATAAATTAGATAAAAGTATATTATAATATGAACTTGATGAAACTACTTGCTGAAATATATGCGGAAGATACAATCGCAGACAATGTTAAAGTCGCAGGAGATTTCATCTCTAGCGATAAAGTCGCTGGCGATAAAGTCGCTGGCGATATAATAGACAAATCTTCTAGCTATAGCGAAGATGATATTTTATACAACAATGAATCTGACGATGATAATGAAATAGTCACCGTCGTTGACAGAACAAATTACAGCAGACCAACAACTGGACGATATAATGTTAAGTATCATATTGCCAAAAAAATAATAAAATTTAATTTTACTGTTGCCGAACAACAGATATTTTGGCAGCTTATCAGGCCGTTTTTAAATCTAAAAATAACTGGCCAGCAAAGGAGCATAAAATACGATTTTATTTTCGCTAAGATATTTAATTTAATGCCAGTCGATAATGAAAGAAAATTACATTTAATTTCGTTATGTAAAACTATCAAATGTAAATCTGTGCTTGTGAAATACGAACAAATTTATAATAACGTTATTGGATCGCAGTCCATGAAATCGATCGAGTTGGTACCCAGCTATTAAATTTATCACTATACCCACGCCACTTAACTAAACTTTTATCGTCTTTTCTCCTAATCACTTTTTCGATAACGAAAACATCTTGCTCAGTTTTCTGAAGTTCTTGTTCATAAAAACTACCAATGATCGGTTCCCCTGCCAGATCTTTTAGCGCGTATGTTACAGGTATTGTTAAAAGTACTTTATCAACTACAAACACTTCTTCAGTCCAGTTTGGAGTAAATCCTTTTTCAAATGTTTTTTTAGTCAAAGAAATCAGAACCCGATCACCGACTTTAAATTTATGTCTGCGATACATGTTTTCATTTGCAAGAATCGGATTTTTAATTGCGTTGTTTGGCGATAATTTAGTGGTTCGGTGTTTCGTGTTATTGTACTTGTCAACTGTGTTTTGTAAATTGTCAATATATTTATTGGTATTTTTAGCTGTCAAATATTTGTGTATTTTTTCGTTTAGAGTGCGATTAAATCTTTCGACGACAACACTTTTACCCTCGTTTCCTGTAACATACTTTTTAATGTTATTTTGTTCTAGAAACTGCTCAAATTTTTTATTAAAAAATTCTGCTCCGTGATCAGTCCAGATTTTATTTGGTTTTCTTTCTGTACTTGTTATTATTTGTTTTAACGCATCAGTTATCGACGTTCCTGTCTTATCCGAAACAGGTACACTAAACGCGTATTTACTAAAAATATCTATGACATTAAACAAGTATTTCTTTGGAGCACCATCAGCTCCAACGTTAAATTCTGCTAGATTTGATACATCTACTAAATCTATCGCCCAGATATCATCAACGGCATTTGCGACAACTTTACGTCGCGTAAACTTTTTTTTTAGGTTTATGTAGCTCAGACGCTAGATCATCGTATAATTCTTTTCCGAGTCCAAGTTTATATTTTGCTCCTATCATTCCCTGAACAAATCTTCTATCAAAACGTTCTCGCATATTTGTCGGCTCCATATCACGAAGCTCGTCCAACATTACTTTATCACAGCCAGCCTTATCTTGCTCATTGTCCCTGTAACAGATATCGTGACGCATTGCTATTGAATCAACTTGATTATAAGGCTCCTGTCCTGGCAGCGGATTATCATTTTCATCTAGTTGTTTATCAAGAGGATTATAAGGTCCAGTGTATTTATGGCCTGGCAATGTCCAGCCTCCTTTTGGTTTTGGTAATTTGCCAATTAATTTATGTATATCTATACATGTTCCAATTATTTCTCTGTTGTTACAACGTTGACAATATGTGACAATTTTATTTTGCTCAAGACATAAATCTCTGTCAGAATCACAGTTGCATATCATTCTATATTTTTAGTCGTCTACTAAAACAATCCCCCTGACAAAGTCATGAGGGTAACCAGCTCCAGACGTTTTCTTTAAAAACATACTTTTTCTTTTTCCACAGATTGCACAAATACTTTTTAGCATCATTCTATTATTTTTTGTTTTTTCCGTCGTCTCATCCTTATTTTCTGTTTTAGTTTTACATTTGAGACAATATGTTCACATTATATATTTGTAAGTTTAGATAAAATTTATTGCAAGCTTTAGATAGCTTTACAAAAATTAATTGCAATCTCATCATTAGCGTGAGAAGGTTGCTTATCAAACTGTAAAATAAACTTTAAAAAATTAGAATCTCCGGAGTTCTCACCGGAGTTCTCACTCCGGGACATCTGTTTAATGAACATTATACAATAATATCCGCAAGCAGAAGTTCCAACAGGTTGAAGTTGATTAGACGAATAATATATTTTTTTGTATTTTTTGTTTATGTATTTTTTTATTACATCGCTCGGAGGAAGTCCAAACGAGTCAAAATAATTATTATTATAAACTGCTACCCAATGCGTACCGGATCCGTCATTGAAATCTTGTATATTTATAACACACGAACTTACAGCTGACGGTGTTTTTATTGCTGCGAGTTCATCTTTAGAATAAACTCCGTGAAATCCAGGAACTGTTTTTAACTTATCAATTATATCAAAGTTACTTAGCGATGTGACCGTGTTCCCGGCAATGTTAGACCACGTCCGATTCCTAAAAGATTTGGCAGCAGACTTCCCGCTAGTCCTGCCAAAAGTGGAGCGAACGGAATAATTCCTCCTTGTTTTGTTTGATTGCATATGCATTTGCATTTTGGTGTTGGCGATTTTGTTGTTTTCTTTTTTTTTGTTGGCGGTTTTGTTGTTGGCGGTTTTGTTGTTGGTGGTTTTGTTGTTGGCGATTTTTTTTTTCGTTGTGGCATTATAATATATCAATTACATAAAATTCACAATTTTTTTATTCCACTTCCACGAATGATACCTTTACCCTCAACAGCTTTTTTCGTTGCGCCAGATATTGCTCCCGACGCTGCTGCTAGTCCTAATGTGCCTAAGACCGGTAAAATTTTTGCAGCTAATACTGATAATACTGGACCAAGAAAACCACCTTTGACGACAATGTCGTTTGCCATCGCTGTCATTTGTGTGGCACTTAAATTTAAAACAAAAGGTTTTTTGCGATCGTATTTATTTGCTTGATTTTTGGTTAACATTAATTTTGTTAAAATACCTGTTTGAGAGCTGGGATTAATCTTTAATGACACCTGTCTCTGCTTTGCAACAGCAGCTGCTAATTTTTTAACTTGACCATCAGTCAAATATATTTCTTTTACAATATATTTTGCCATCTTATATAACGATTGCAGATTAAACTTGGACTGTCATTTTACCTCCAATGGAATCTATCGTAACAAATCTGTCGCTGATCATTAACGCGTATACGTACAACTGCGCTACTGGAACTGCTCCTAATGTCCAGGTAATTTCAATATCAGCTGTTGAATCAACTAATCTCTCGCTATGTTTGCTAACATCAAAATAAAATATTGGATAAAGTGTACGAAATTCCTCTACTGATATCTGAGATCCATCTTCAACATCTTGATATTTTTGTACTGCGTCGAGTAAATACATGTACGGTCGAGTAACATTTTTATTAGCGTCATCTGTAAAATTGCATTCTATGGCTCGTTCTGGATACTGCTTCGAATTTAGTCTAGCATATATTCGTCTAATATTAGCATTATAAAATATCGCATTATTTTGTTCTTGGCTACCACGTTGCGCTTGCTGTTGAAATACGACAAACAATTGTCTCGGCAGTTGTTCGCTTGATGTTGTTGTAACTCGCCATGTGTAGTCAGTAGTATTTGGAACCGCTGTTTGATATATTTTATGCTGCTGAAAATAAATTTTGTTTGTATGTTTCT
>JAECUM010044528.1:0-15728 GCA_016617855.1 Megalonaias nervosa | reverse complement strand
ATATATATATATATTATACATACAAGCTTCTTACCTATTACCATGGCGTTTATATATATTTCTGGTTCCAAGTTCTTTTCCACAAGCAACTTTGGATCAGTTTTATTTTGACAGCGAGTAAAACTATTTTGTTTGTTGTTTATGAATTCATAAATGAAGCTTTGTAGGCGAAGGTTGTGTTCATTTATGAGTCCAATATAATAGTGATATAGGTTCAAGAAATAAATGAGGGAAATGACAGTATGATTCGCATATTCCGAAGTCTTAGAGCAAGTAGCATGATTAATTCACACCAATAATAAGAATAGAAGTTGATAATCATATCGGATTGTGATTGTTTGGGCTACTGCTTTAGAAAAAAACGAGTGAGTCTTTCCTTTTGTTTATGTTGTAATTTTTCCACTACCAATGGAGATGTAAATACGATCCACGATTTCCCAGAGATAATAAAAACTATTAACCAATCCAATCTGGCAAACTATCCATTTGACAAAAAAACAATAGATTTAATTATTTGGTATCAATATTTGCGATGAACCCAATAATAATATATTCTACAGTCTGTGGTCCGTTCTGGTAACTATAGCCGAATAAAGGTTGCTTTACCGTTGCGTTGCGTCTCGGTTGCGGTACTATACGAGTCTATGAAGTTGTAGCGCTGCGAGCCTGCTAACGTTACAACCATTACACTATGTTGCATCCGTTGCTAAGCGTTGCAGGATAACGGTTGCGGTGCGTTACAACCATTTCATCGAATTATAGTCTTTGCAATCGTTGTATCAAGTTGCAGATTAACTACACTAATTATAAACGCACACTTTAAATAAAGTTTAAAATTCGTAAGTGGTAGAACTGTATATGTTCATTTAACTTTCATTAGGAAAATATTAACAATTGATGCCTGAAAGCAACAAATACATCTAGATTGGAAACTTGACAAAGATAATTTTCTATGAGTCCCATTTTTTAAAACTGGTTTTTGTTGTTTTTGTTTTATTTTATAATTACGTCCAACAGCATAAAATGTTGTGTAAACATTCTTAAGTGTCTAAATATGACATGAATATTATTAGAGGTAGTGGCATGTTAAAAAGGAAACTATATGATGAAGCGGTATCAATTGATGGAAGAAGTAAGCATTAAGGAATGCACTCTTTAGTATTAAAAAAACCCCTCTTAATATTTTGTATTAAAAATTACTGAATTAAAAAACTCTTAATATTTTGTATTAAGAGTTACTGAATTTACTCTTTAGTAAAAAAAACCCTCTTAATCTTGTAGCTTCTAGAGTGTTATAATCCAACTAGGAAGTTTCTCTATATTTTAATTTTAAAAGCAATACTTGTGTGTGATAGGTATAGTCTCGCTGCCTAGTATACCATATTGTTCGCTGGACTTGACCTTGGCCAAAATTGAGTTCATTTCTGCTTGACCAGATTGTCTTTATTTTTTTTATTTATTTCATTTATGTAAACAATTAATAATAGCTTAATTATTCTCTATGTGTATGAGCTTGTTATCAGAATTATTATTCAGATAAACAAAGAAGGAGTAAATATGTTGATCAGGGTTAGGGTTTTGGAGATTCCTAAGTGAATTTTGTAAATAAACAGGTCTCATTAGATCATTCTAGAAGGTCATGTTCCATTAGGTAATGGTTGATTTTATAAATGCTAATTGTGACCTGAGGTCAATCAGATAACTATATTATCTTGTGACTGTAAGGATTTTACCAGTCATACTTTAACATCTGGCACTTTAAGTTATATTATGTTGTGACCAGTTTGGGCTGAATTTTATTTTCTTCAAATTATTGAATTCAAGTGATTATTTTCTTTGGAAATACAAAAGTACTCTGATAAAATTATTGGATAAAGACATTCACTGGAATTTATACTGAATTCAAACTTGTAATAATATTTCTGTGATTCAACAAGAGACTGTTGACACATCAGTATTTCGTAGGCGATAACAGACACGTTATCACCTTCAATTCTGGATCTCTTCGGGACTTGAACTGAGTTTTATTCAGGACTATCTATTACTAGGACTTGTGTCTTTAATTCTTGGATTATTTTTGGATTTAATTCGCAATACAGTAAGTTCTTTTTTCTCATTTTTCACTTTTTATTTCTTGGGAAATAAATTATTTGTTAAATTTTACAAAGCTTGTTGTCTTCACTCTTTTCTGTTACTTATTTTAAGAGCATAGACTCGTAACACTCGTAACTCATTATACATCCCTAGAAGCCATTTTGTTCAAATGATCCAGCCGATCGTTCTGCCTTTGCTTTATCCATCAGGTGGATATCAGAAAGAAAGAAACACAAAAGGAAAAAGTGCGAAACACAAGCCCATAATAAGAACAGTAGGATAAAATATTTCAAAACGACGCCATTTTTTAAACTTACTAGTGTGTTACGCCACTTCTGGATTATGACTCGTCAGTTTGGGGATACAAACCATACATAGATATAGAAACAGTGTAAGACAGCTTATACGGTACCACACTCGTGCTGTCAACAAGGATACAGGCTCTATACCTAGTGTAGCGATGATGGATTTAAATGGGCCGTTACTGGAACAGACTGGTGAGCGTGGGTCTTGGGAGGCTCCTTGACTCTTAATATGGGACTATACTATACGCTACAATAATTAATGATTGTAACATGGACCATATTTGAAATGTTTATTTTTTTCATAAATGTGATCAGATTTGGCCTGATAATAGAGAAAATGTTCAAAATTTTAGAACTGATTGTAAATTTCAAGAAATATTTTGTACTGAGAATTATGTTCACTTAATTTACCAAGACAAGAAAGATCAATTATAAAACAGTTTAGAATTGGTGTTTCATCTCTGAGAATATAAACGGACAGATTTTGAAATTAACGAGTAGAGAATGTTGTGATGCTTATGAAATTGAAGATGAAATTCTCTTGACCGTTCCGGTAACTGTTTTTAAAACTGGTAATATCTGTTACGTATAGGCTCGTTCAAAAGTAACAAAAGAAAAGAGTGAAACCAACAAGCTTTGTAAGGTTTAACAAAAATAATTTATTTCCCTAGAAAACACGGTGAAAAGGTGAAAATAGAAAATAGGACCTACAGTTTGTGAAGATAATCCAAACATTCATCCTAGAATTGAAAAAAATACAAGTCCTATCACTAAATAGTTTTAGCTGAATCCAAGTTTGAATCTCGACGAGGTTCCAAGTTGGAGGATGATGACGTCAGGTGAAGTCTTTATACGAATGTCAAGAGTTCCACGTTGAACCACAACTTGTAATGTTCCAATTTAGAATAAATTTCCACTGAATGTCTTTGTCCTAAAAGTTTTATACGAAGGAATCACTTGTATAGTTCTCCAGGGAAAAAATTATTATATTCTAAAAAATAGATGAACTTCTGAACAAGCTGTCATCTATGATAATACATCTCGAGCTCCAAAGATGTAAAAATAGGACTCTTTACGGCACATAATAGAAATATATCCTTCTTCTTGAAGGTATATTATACGACTGACTATTTCACGGGGATCTGAGTATTTTTAAACTGAACTAAGACGTCATTTCAGGCACGTACGATGGAACGCGTGGTTATTTCATCATCAATCAGCGCAGTAAACAATGCAATTTTACACGTAGACCAGAAAATGACCTTGGCAATAACCAATCGTTTTCGAGTAGTGAAAATAATCATTACAATAAAATGTAATGATACAAAAATAAAATAAGAACAATTTATAATTAACACACGAGTAATTAAATTACATATTCGTAACATATCCTAAACATTTCCGTGCTATTTTTAAACAAATATCGTTAACAAAACCTCTAGAGATGTTCTAAATAGAGACATGTATTTCTTTTTCATAACTGGTCGTGCATAAGTCATAAATGTGAATTTAAAAAAATAAACTCGTTATTTTGCCAAACACTGCACTACCGCGAAAGATAGATAAATTTACAAATTGAAGTTTACTCCAGACAAATGATTGTTTACTGATTTGAAGCCTTATTATCATTGGATTGTTATTATAGGATGAAATAATAGCGTCCCAAACTATTGTTATTTCACTACGGAGGGTGAAAGCAAAACCAACATTTGATGTTATCTGTACTCGCGCTGAACATAATATATTGACATGCGTTACATTAAAGTGACTCTCGGGATTTTCCAAACAGTTTTAATTCAATTCATTCTAGTTGTTTAACGCAGTTGTTTTCATTTGTTTTGAATGGATAGAATTGCTTGCAGTAAGGCAAGTTCAAATTAAGTACGCATTATTTGCAACATTTACAAGTACAACTTAGATATTAAACGCACGATCAAAAGGATGTAGCTTTTCGCAGTTAATAGCTTTCCTTGTTTACATACCATTTTGCAAAGGTTTTAAAATAAAATGCAACCATCAAATCTTTGCTTTTTCAAAATTAGAAGAAGTGTTCATAAAAAAGTTTGCTTTTTAAAACTTTGACGAAAGTTTTCAATAAAATGCAAAAATCCCCCATTTAACAAAAGATTTGATCCATACCATAATGCGTTTAAATTAAATTTGGTAAATATCTGGAATCTGTGTATCCGTTAAAGACTACAATTAACGGCTCCATAAGCAGTGGTGAAAAATGCCCAGTCTGATAATAGTAGTATCGACGTTTGTTTTTTTCTTCATACACCTGTAATTATAAGAAGGTGCTAATTCAATCGGCCGGGTCTCTGATGTAGTATTCTGAAATATATACATATGACATATCAATCAGATTCTTAATCTCTATGTGAAACTCGACGAGCGCCGGTTATGATTTTGCTCTACTGTTTCTAACAGACCAGACACTGAAACACTTGAACCACATTTATCAGTCATGTGATGTCATATTTGGAATACCAGTTAATATTACCCACAGCTGTCCTAGTGAGTGAGTGACAAAATGTGCAATTTAGCCTTGAGGTAAGAATATTGCAAAGGTCCATTTCTCAAGCACGATATCATTCATTGTAAAGTTTGTGGTTCTCGTTTAGGAAAAATAAACTTGCTTTCTTTTTTTATTTCATAAATATTAATATCTTGGATGACACCAAGGTTTTGATCTCCCCACCGTTATGCAAAGAAACACAACACTCCTGCTATTATAGGCCGTCACGCATCGATGCATCGACGTCAACGTGTAATATTTTATATTCTGACATTTGCTGTCAAACAATGGATGTGTGTCATTGTCGTAGAAACGAAATTATGGCAGGGCCATCCTTCATCAATCACCAAAACTCTTGTAAACTTTCGTTCCACACAAAATATTTGTAGCAACGAAGTCTGTTCATCAAATTGTTAAAATATGGCAAATTTTGAGATATCATTTGACAGAACTTGTCAAATTTTGATTGTAATTTTCTATTTCTTGAATGTTTTCAAAGTATATTAATCAACAAACCGTACACGCGTTGACTAAGCTTTGCATTATGTGTTAAAAATACGTCCTCAGTTAGAACTGTTTTATTCAAGAACTATTGCTCTATTTTATAAAAACTAACGCTTCTCATACCGTAGACCTTGCAGTTAAGGAGTAGTACTACTTGGCAAAAATAGACTGACATCCCCGCTCTTTGACAGGCTGTTTCCATCTAATAACCATCTGTGAGAGTGTGCAAAGTGTGTCTACTGTTTGGGCCCCTCCTCATAGTTCTTGGGAGGATATCAAAAGGTCAATTATTTTTTTTAAAATCTAGTTATTTTAAATTTGCTGACACTGTTGACATCTGTTGACATTACTGAATACTTTTTTTAACCCTAGTTTAAGCACACAGTTGTAGCACGATGGCACGTAACATATGAAACTGCTTTTGGATGATAGTCAACGGGTGAATGTCGAAGAGAAGGTCGTGTTGGAAGGGTACGTAATAAAAAGGGTGGAGATTTGCCATCATGAGTCCTGGAAGTTCTAGCTGACTCCTGCCAAAGGTGGTACTGTAAAATCGCATCGATTGAACACCATTTATCGGAGTTAGTCAAACCACATATATGTTCTCTTACGTTTGTTTGATTCTGTGGTCAAACATTTAGATCTGAACGCCTTAGAAAACTTAAATTTCCACCACTGATGTCAAATGAATATTATTTTATAAGTAAGGTGTCATTTTGTTAGATGAAGCGTTATGAAAAGTAAATGTAAGTTTCGGTATAATATATAGCTTGCAATGAAGTCATTATGTTTAGATAATGAAGATGATATTTATAGATAACTAATATTTATACGTTTTCATTGTTTTTCGTTTCCAATTTTTTATTTTTTCCTGTTTAACATATTTAATTTGAGTTATATTGCATTGAAACTTAGAATGACACTTGATGCCTCGAAGATCTGTTATGATGAGTGGAGTCTAAATAATGGTTCTGTCATGAAATGTCAGTCAGTGTTTCTTCAAATAAAAAAAAAGTAATTATTTCACGGGTCCATTGCAGTTTAGATGGACCAAAGAGAAAACTCCTACTGTTGATTATTCCCTGGTTTCTAATGATCCAAATATATGGGTATATGTATGTATTGTATTAAATTTCCTTTCCATTCGCTCATCATCCACAACTCACTTCAGGGCTGTGATTACACTGCGTATGTCTACCATCCATGATTCAAATCAGAGATGTGATTCCTTTGCATATGTCAAACACTCATGATTCAAATCAGAGATGTGATTCCTTTGCATATGTCCAAGATCTGTGATACAATTCGGAAATAGAATTATTTTGCATATGTCCCCCATCCATGATTCAATTCAGAAATACAATTACTTTGCATATGCCCATCATCTGTGATTAAAATTAGAGATGTAATTATTTTGCATGTCAAAAATCCATGATCGAATTCAGAGCTAAATTACTGTAATATTTCCAACATCTATGATTCAAATCAGGAATCCTGGATAGAAAGACAATGCTGCAAAATCGAAGACAATCTGAATAGAAATGACTGCAAAATGGCATATCAAACTGGTGAAAGACCTCACAATCCATAAACAAGGGAAAACTACCATCATCCAAGAAAAATCAGGAAAATGCCTCACAGAAGATCAAGATATCCTCAAGCGATGACAGATTACTGCTCAGAATTGTACAATCATAAGACCCAAGGATACCTAGCAGTACTAAATTGCGCTCAGGCAGAAGAAATTGACGACAACCCCATTCTTCGTGAAGAAGTAGAAATTGCAGTTAGGTCACTAAGAAAGGAAAGTCAGCCGGCATTGACAACATACCAGCAGAGCTCATTCAAGCAGGAGGAGAAGAGATAGTCACAGTCCTAACAACAATCTGCAATAAGATATGACAGACAGGAGAATGGCCCACCACATGGACTCAATCCTTGGTCATCGTGCTCCCCAAGAAAGGAAACATACAGCTATACCAAAACTACAGAACCATCAGTTTGTTCAGTCGCCCGAGCAAAGTCGTGCTGAAGATAATTCTCAACAGACTAAAGCCTCAATCAGAGAAAATTATTGCTGAAGAGCAGGCAGGCTTCCCAGCAGGAAGGAGCACCATAGAACAAATCTTCAATCTCAGACTTCTTTGCGAGAAATACCTTCAGCATCAGCAAAATCTATACCACGTCTTTATAGATTTCAAAAAAGGCCTTTGATAGGGTATGGCATGCAGTCTTATGGGCAACTATGAGTAAGTACAACATCAGCTCAAACCTGTTGCAGGTTGTTGAGCATCTCTATGACAAAGCCACCAGTGCTGTCCTCCTCAATGGCGACAGAGGAGATTGGTTTCGAACAACTGTTGGAGTCAGACAGGGATGTATACTGACACCTACACTCTTTAACAGTTTCCTGGAAAGGATCATGGAGGATGCCTTGCATGACCACAAGGGCATTGTCAGCATCGGAGGAAGAACAATCACCAACCTTCACTTCGCAGATGATATTGATGATTTAGCAGGAGATGAAAAAGAACTGGCTGACTTTGTTGAGCTCCTCGACACAACCTCCACAGCATACGGTATGGAGATTTGCGCCGAAAAAATCAAACTGATGACAAACAACACCAATGGCATCAGTGCAGAAATAAGGTCAGTGGACAGAAGCTGAAAAGAGTCACAAGCTTCGAGTACTTAGGATCAATTATCACAGATGAAGGCTCCAAACCAGAACTACTTTGCAGGATTGCCCAGACAACAGCAGCAATTACAAGGTTGAGACCAGTATGGAAAGAGACCAAAATTGATTTTGGTTCCAGAATAAGGCTGATACGCTCGATTGTCATATCCATCTTTCTGTATGCTTGTGAAACATGGACGCTCACATCAGATCTACAAAGAAGGATTCAAACCTTCGAAATGAGATGCTACCGCAAGATCTTGGGCATCTCATACATTGACTATGTAACCAACGAAGAAGTCCACAACAGGATCCAACGAGCCATCGGATCCTATGAAGACCTCTTGACCAGTGTAAACAAAGCGCAAACTGAAGTGGTACGGTCATGTCTCAAGATCATCTGGACTGCAAAAACAATCTTGCAAGGCACAGTACGAGGGTACAGAAGAAGAGGCAGACGGAAAAAGAGGTGGGAAGACAACATTAAGGAGTGGACAGGCGTGGGATTTGGAGAGTCCCAAAGGGCAGTAGAGAACAGGGAAAGATGGAGAGAATTGGTTATAAAGTCAACTGTGGTGCCCCAACGACCTCTTAGGTTAAAGGATTGATGATGATGATGATGATGATGATGATGATGATGATGATGATGATGATGATGATGATGATTCAAATCAAAGATATGATTACTTGGCATATGTCAAACACTCATGATTTAAATCAGAGATGTGATTACATAGCATATGTCCAGCATCTGTTAAACAATTCAGAGACGTGATTACTTTGCATATGTTCAGCATCAGTGATACAGTTCTGAGATGTTCTTTTGTATTAATGAACCTCTGGATAAATTTATTGAGTTTTCTTACTGAGAGTCTTCATGTTGCAATGTATGTACAGTATTAGTGATCACCGAGAATTTTGTCGCTGACTGTAAAAACCAAATTAGTATTTCTTGATTGTAACATTTGATACATACCGCAATTAGGAAGGCTATTTACCGTACCATTAGACTGGATGTCCAGATCGTTTCTTTCAATGTGGTCTGTACACAAAGAATTGTTGTTTGTCGACTAGAATCGTTGGCAAGGATAGCAGATTGTGACCTTGAGTTATCTGGGAAAAACATTCTGGCCATATTAATCGTGTAAAAACGAGTGTGGAGTATTTCATTGCAAAACCTAACCACATGATTTTGTTCCAAGCAGGGTATGAATCCAAATTTTGATGTATCTAGTAACTTTATAGATATTAACTTAAAGCGAAGCAAATGTGAATTTTGCTTGAATGTGTCTTACCACAGAACATCATGTTTTTGTTAACAGATGTTTAGAAATCTGTGGATGCTTAATGGAAATTAGATGAAATGAGCGGGGATATGATTAATATTACTGTTGATGCCTAATAGAAATCGGATGAAATGAGTGAGGGTAGGATTAGTGTTGATGCCTAATGGAAATTTGATGAAATGAGTGGGGATAGGATTAATTTTACTGTTGATAACCAATGGAAATTGGATGAAATGAGTGGGGATAGGATTAATTTTAATGTTGATACCCAATGGAAATTTGACGAAATTAGTGGGGATAGGATTAGTTTTAATGTTGATACCCAATGGAAATTTGATGAAATGAGTGAGGAAAGGATTAATTTTACTGTTGATACCCAATGGAAATTTGATGAAATGAGTGGGGAAAGGGTTAATTTTACTGTTGATACCCAATGGAAATTTGATGAAATGATTGGGGAAAGAATTAATTTTACTGTTGATACCCAATGGAAATTTGATGAAATGAGTGGGAATAGGATTAATTTTACTGCTGATGCCTAATAGAAATTAAATAAAATTAATGGAGAGAGGAGTAATTTCAATGTTAACTTATGTCTTGATTTACAATGTTTCTTTTTTATGGCAGGTCAAAACAGTCGTTCGTATATATTGCGGCTGAGCCTGAAACCTATAATGCATTGTTGATAGAAAAATCAAAATGCAAACATGATTTTCTTTCAATTCCCCTTTAAAAAGTCATTTCCTTGAGCAGTTAAGAGAACGCACACAATGGTTATCATAAAGGAAGGACTTAAGCCCTATTATGGAGTCAATGCAGTATTGTAAAACCACGCGTATTCGGCGAGGTGGATGTGAAAACTGGAAATTATGTTTGAGAATCGGCATGTAGGTGGTTCAGGCGTTGTGAAATGTCCGTTTTAAAGGGGTTGTATTCTCAGCAATACATTAATACACATTTATTGGGTACTATCATAGTTTTTCCAGTAATTAATTTCAAGGAAGAGTGATAAAAGATATTCTAAGCATTAGAAATGATGGGCAAAATGCAGACGGTAATATATATGATCCCACAGACAACCAAAACCATCCATAATGAAATGAATCGAGAGCACCGTCTCAATTACAAAATGAGTTTAGTAACCTCGAGCAGCAAGTCAAAAGGGGCAATAACTCTTAATAAATTGTGTGCACCATAATATGTATCTACAATTGTAAGACTAGTTGTGATAATAAGACTGCATCACAAATACATCTAGCTGTAAGTAAAAAGGGATAACAACTCTTTAACAAAAATCATAAAAACACAATGGTAAAAAGTTCCGCCAAAAGATTTATTTTGGTGATAAAATGCCCGGAAAATAAATCCATATTATGAAAAATGCCTGTCATACACCAAAGTCCATTTATTTCTATTAAGGGCTTTTTATTAAATGGTGTTAACATCTAGGTCAGTAGTGAAAGACAGAAAAACACAAACACAGTCAATGGACATACGGAAGGATAGACAAGAGCAAATATTTCATTGTGCCTGCATGTCGGGGCGGGGGTGGGATGGGGGGTTGGTTTAGAAAATTGCATTTTTCAATGTCATCTGAAAGAGCAGTTAAAGTTTTCATTGCCGGAATTACCTGAGTTGAAACAAAACAATCACATAAACAGTTGTTTTTTTTTTGTGGTGGTGGTGGTGGTGTTTGTTTTTATTTTATTTTATTTTTTGTTGTTTTTTTTAAATATTTTTTTAAAAAGTCTTTTCCTGAATTGCATGGGTCATAGACCTGTGTTATCTTTAACATTATCACATGCAATTTTCATTTAGATGTAAGCTGCACAAACGAAGTTCCAGCAGTCGTGTATAGTCTCGTAGGGGAGATCAGAACCTTGATATTGTAGCTGCATAATCCATGATACCTTCGAAAAACTGGAGTTCTGAAATTTATTCAATATATATCACCCGTTTCCAGGTTTTGAACTCCACCCGAAGTGTTCGAACCTCTTGGGTTGGTCACTGTAGGTGTGGACTGCCCTAGGGTAAATATCTGGTATGTGCATTTGTCTTTCAATAGTTTATAAGTCATGACCCACGAGATACGTTCCTTTTACGGGCTGGGGGCTTGGTGTTAAGATGGACCCTTGGGATCCAATGACATTTTCATGTATAAATTTGTCTTCTCGTGCCCAGTAAGTGCTTTTTGACCGTGCTTTTTTTTTTCTTCATATTTTTGGTACGAGATATTGTCATCGTCCTTTTCCACTGAAGTACACCGGCACTGATTTGACTGCGCCAAGCAGATCGATCAGCAGCGACACTCTCCCAGCTGTCAGGGTCAATGCCAAAATTCTTCAGGGATGCCTTGAGGGTGTCCTTGTACCTCTTCTGTTGACCACCGTGAGATCTCTTGCCATAGAACATCTTCTTGGGTAGGCGTTCTTCATGCATGCGGACAACATGGCCAGCCCATAGGAGTTGTGCCTTGCACAGCATGGTGTGGATGCTTGTCATGCCGGCCTGAATGAGCACCTCTGTGTTCGGTACCTTGTCCTGCCATCTGATCTTCAGCAGTTTTCTCAGGGAGCACAGGTGGAAGTGGTTCAGTTTTTTAACACACACACACAAAAAATGAAGATAGATAGGCAGCAAAGTGTTAATCGTTTTTGTATCAATGTGTATTTTAAAGCAATCATAATACATCAAAGACAATATCACATACATCTTAATAGCACCATATACAGTATTAATATTTAAATACAAATAATACTATCATACAGGTTAGAGAATTTTTAATTCGTACTCTACGGCGATTCGAACCCAGGTCCGCGGGTAAACGGTACCCATCGCCTTGCCTGCACGCACCAGCCCATATTCCGTCACGACTAAGCACGCATCACCAAAAAATGATGGTGCTGAATCGGTGTTATATGCACTCGTGCGTAGCAGACACTCGCATGACGGAATATGGGCTGGTGCGTGCAGGCAAGGCGATGGTTTCACATCACACCCTGGTGTCATAGTAGATAAGTGTTCAAAGATTTTCAATTTATTTTGTAGCGTTTCAAATGTAATCCCAGAAAAGAAAGTTAGACGGACTGGACAAATGTGAAAGATTATCATTCATATTAATCATTGTCAAAGATAACAATATGCAGCACACCCTTTAGTAATAATGCATTTGTGTACCCAGTTTCATCAGTTTATCTCATCTGGCTATAAATGTACACACCATAATGGAAAACGTAATGGATTGAAAACTATAAACACTGAACTTTGACCCGGAAGAAGACTCCCTCGAGTAATCATACATAACCATTTACTTTCATTGATTTGCATCATGGTCTGAAAGCTACATAGCAGAAAAAGAAAGTGTGACAGAAAGATAGAAGAACAGATAAATCTGATGATATGAACCAATTTGTGGCCTACAACAATTTGGAATTGATAGTCTGAAATTATCCTTCGCTAAATGATCTGTTTTTCCTTTTCCTTGCATTATTAGCGATACCTGTACACATGTTTGTGTCATTGTGTCAGAGAAAGCAAGGGCGTGTTAATATCTCTCTCTCTCTCTCTCTCTCTCTCTCTCTCTCTCTCTCTCTCTCTCTCACACACACACACACACACACACAAATAAATGTACGTCAATACAGAATCTGTCTCGCATTATATATGTTTACTCTCCTTGGATAGCCAAGGTTTAATACTGATTTTTTTCATAAAAAGGGCAACGCAGTTTGATTTACTCTTCAGTGTGTGCATCACTAATTAATAACCCATATCAATATGCACAAGGTAAATGATCCATATCATTGTAAATATCTGAATGGTAAATTACCCAGGTCATTGAAGGTATCTTTAAGGCAAATGATCCAGGTCATCGTAGTATCTGAAAGGCAAATGATCCAGGTCATTGTAACATCTGAAAGGCAAATGATCCAGGTCATTGTAGGTATCTTAAAGGCAAATGATCCAGGTCATAGTGGTATCTGAAAGACAAATGACCCAGGTCACTGTAGTATCTTAAAGGCAAATGATCCAGGTCATTGTAGGTATCTGAAAGGCAAATGATCCAGGTCAGTGTAGTATCTGAGAGGACAATGATCCAGGTCATTATAGTATCTGAGAGGAAAATGATCCAGGTCATTGTCCATATTTTAAAGACAAATGATCCAGGTTATTGTAGGTATCTGAAAGACAAATTATCCATGTTATTATAGGTATCCGAAATGCAAATGATCCAGGTCATTGTATAAATCTGAAATGCAATTGTCCTATGTCATTGTAGGTATCTGAAAGGCGAATGATCCAGGTCATAGTGGTATCTGAGAGGCAAATGATCCGGGTAAATGTAGTATCTGAGAGGCAAATGATCCAGGTAAACGTTGTTGTTGTTGTTGTTGTTGTTGTAGGGCTTAACGCCATTTTTCAGCACACACGATAGGCTATACATGGCGACCAGTATTAATGGTGGAGGAAGAACCCGGGAAAACCCCGGAAAGAACCACCGACCCACGAGAAGCTACTGGGAAGCTTTCTCACATATCCACACTAGCCGAATCCGAGACTCGAACGCACGCAGACAGAGGTGAGATGGCAGTAATCCGTAACGGAGAGCGCTTTAGACCACTAGGCCACTCGGGGCCTCCCAGGTAAATGTAGTATCTGAGAGGCAAATGATCCAGGTCATTGTATATATCTGAAAGGCAAATGTCCTAGGTCATTGTAGGCATCTGAAAGGCAAATGACTCAGGTCATTGTAACTTTGTCGATTTACTTAGCCTTGTTCATCAAAGTTAACTATGAACAAGAGCTATTTGTTAAATATAACACTACTTATTACTTTTTTCCTCAAGATCTTGATTGAATTAATTATTGGTTTATGTACCCTAATAATTACATTAATTAAGATACTAACAATTCTTTACACAGTTACTGATTAGGTTGAATTTATAAGGAAGGCCCATTTTATTCTATCTGCTTTGACACCCTACTGGGTTATAATTTTGGCAGTGACATATAAAATGACTAACTTTGACTTTTAACCAAACATGATGCTTTTCAATTCGTCATGGGCAGTTACTACAAGAAATTTAAGAAAATGGGCCTCAGAAGACAGATTGCTTTTTAATTTGGTTTTTATTTGTACAATAAATAGGTGTTAGAAATATAGAAAAAGTTAATGTTTAAAAGCGGGGTGGGGGTAAGTTCATGACAAAAGTGACCTGTAATGGTGGTTTCACTGTGTATATAAATGCAAAATATGAAATCTCAATTAAACTGGTTTTCAGGAGCAGAGAAATATTTAGCCCCGGTGTCATGGTGAACTTTGTCAGAGTAACTATACAGAATTTGATCTTGAAATTGGTTCAAGACTATTAAAAAATCAATAGAGAATTATCCGATACCAAATGCAGCAGACGATTTAGATACTGCTAGACGCGTGTTTATTGTTTTATCAGAAGTTGTTGCAAAACTGTTTTATAAATGACTCTACCAGGCAATCAGCAGACGACATGTAATGATTCATTTACGAAATTCTCAAAAGCAACCGACATTCTTCTTGACAACGTTATTTATTCAACAGTGTCTCTGGAGCACTATAATACCATTAGTTTGTCAGGATAGAAGATGCAATTCTCTGAACTTTGTGATTCATTAAACGCAACAATTGGTATTCTTGCATACTATTGACAAGTTTATGTTCTTGACATTTCGGCTGACAGTTGAAAATACCGCAATGTTCCAATTCCACGGTATGACTAACGAGAAAGTATTTTTATGTGTATTTTTTATCTTGTGACTGACGAGAAAGTATTTTAGGTGTGTTATTTATCAATTGATTATCGAGAACGTATTTAATGCGTACTCTACATCTCCTGATAGACGAAAAAGTATTTAATGTGTGCTCTTTCATTTAATAGATTAGGGAGAAAATAATTTATGTTCATTTATGAATTAAGGAGAAAAGTTTTTATTTTCATTACGGATTCAGGAGAACATTTTTTTTTTTCATTATACATTTCATCTCATTATCGGGACAGTGTTTTAGGTTTGCATTTCATCTCATTATTGAGACTGTTTTAGGTGTGCATTTCATCTCATTATTGAGACAGTGTTTTAGGTTTGCATTTCATCTCATTATTGAGACTGTTTTAGGTGTGCATTTCATCTCATTATTGAGACAGTGTTTTAGGTTTGCATTTCATCTCATTATTGAGACTGTTTTAGGTGTGCATTTCATCTCATTATTGAGACAGTGTTTTAGGTTTGCATTTCATCTCATTATTGAGACTGTTTTAGGTGTGCATTTCATCTCATTATTGAGACAGTGTTTTAGGTTTGCATTTCAT
>JAECUM010044527.1:0-27785 GCA_016617855.1 Megalonaias nervosa | reverse complement strand
TAGAGAGTTCTGCATAACATGTTCTATGTGATCAAAGCAAGAATACTTCTGGTGTCATGTTAAATTATAACTTTTGATGCATTTTTACACCCATCTTAAACAGGGAATAATTATGTTATCACTATATCCATCCCCCCTGCTGTTAACACTTGCCTGTCCTGCCCATAATTTGGTCACGGCTAGAGAAATTTCTGTCCATGTATACATAATGACTAGATGGTGTGTCACATGCCATATCCAGGTCCCCCTGCCACTAGCTTCAGATTAGAGCAAGGCAAGGGAAAGTGTAATTTTGCAATTTTGTACATTTTCTGAAGAATAACTTTTAAACTACCTAAGACATTTTAATGAAACTTGAACCATTGATATATCATAATTAGAGATACCATAGCTAGGACTTGTCTCAAGGTTACAGTCACAACTTTATATAATACATAAATCAGTGATCTCTGTGTGCAGGTATAAATATATGAACCAATGAAGGTATTTTCATTCAACTTCACCGTGCTAAGTATCTGGACTTGGTAGTGTCTCATGTATTCATAGTCCTTGCCCCCAAAGATAAGGTCAAGAACAAAAGAAGTCACTGGCCTCTTTCCTGATCTAGTTTGTCACTTTTTAACCACTTAATACCTTTTGACAAAATTTTATCTAGGCTTACACCTTATCTTGCAGCTGGCAGGCTTGTAGCTCTGTGGTCGAGGTCAATGGTAGGGAAAATTGAATGCGATTCGCATATAAATGAGCTGCATGGTACTCTTATTACTCAAAGCCTGGAGACTGCACCACACATCACTGTTATAGTGACATCTTCAAAATTAACATTTTGTAGCATGATAAAAATATTTTAGAATAAAAAAGATTCACCAAGCTGCCTATACTCCATTTTAAGTTTTAAAAAAGACAGAAGCTACCAACTGGTCTATCCTACAATTATTTTAAAATAACCTACACCACCAACATAACTACCATCCAATCTTTTTAAATAAAAAAGACCAGGCTGGTAACCTGCCTAACTTTACCAAAACCCTAAGGTACCTATCATCCATTTCTTTAAAACTCAGACCAACAATCCACCAATTCACCAATACTGGAACATTTTCCTTGAGCTAGACAGGTGCCACTATATCCACTAGTAACTAAGACCAGATAGAATAAGTCACTGGAAACATTGTGATGATAACCTCTTTATACATCAAAAACAAATTTATTACTAACATTAGTCAGTGCATATGGCTTTTATAATGAATGTTAAATAATTAATCGACTTCAGAATTTTAAAAAAATAATGATATGATGAGCACCTTATTCTTGTCCTGCAACTCAGCTTAGCATGTCAACTAAAGTTACATAATACAGCAAATGAATTTAATGAGATGAAAAAAATCTACACTGAATATTTTATGTGCAGACAGTTAAAGATTTTGAATATTTACACTTTAATTTTTCATAAATGTGATATAATTAACAAAAAAGAGAATAGTGTGATATGAAATTTTAGTGAAATCAATCAAAATGGGCAGTATGGTCGACATCAGGATTTGAAATATTTACTGGTTTTTATCAAATAAAAGTATACCAGACTCCAGACCTTTTGTAAAAACAATAGACAGTTTTCACATATACTTTCAGCTATGAAAACTTTTGTCTGATTACTCAATACAATTACTTGATGATTAATCTTTTTAATCCAACAATCAATAACACAGATCGAAAACAATAAGACACAATTTCTGATAACTTTAATACCACTCCTTATCATAAGTAGAGATATAATATAATGGAAAAATCAAATACTTGACTCATTAAGGACCTGAAGAACATAAAACTGTACATCAGAAGACAGGACAAATTACACCAGCTAGTGTGTTATGTGCTTACAAATGTATTCCTACAATATCATGGGTTCTATGGTATTGCAGTGTTCTAAGTTTTCAGCATTTTTTCTGCACAGCACTACCTATCATGTATTTATCTTATATACATTACATGACCATAAGTTACTACTTCTGTATCATCATTTGATTTCAGAAACTGTCTGGATTGCTGATGAGTACAAGATTTTAAAAATACATCCATTAATATCAGTTTCCAAATAATGGCCATACCCCATGTTCTAAAATAGATATATCTTCTTAAAATTGATATCTCTGTAACAAATCAGTTAACAAGTTTGTTGTCTGATAATAGCCAATGATGTTATGCAAGAGTCAGATCACATGATTACTGTTTTTGTCAAGAACCAAGAGATCAAATTTATGGTAGCAAATAACAGTAAAAGTGTGGAGTATGGACAGTTGTTCTCTGGTGGCATTTGCAATTGACAGGTGTAGACTTAAATCTTTGTTGTACATGATTTATTTCTTTTCAGTTGAAAACTGGGAGTTGTTTAAACAGTCTGGGGTCAACAAGTACTTTCATGCTCATGCTGTTGGTCCATTCACAGTGGCAATCCCAGTGCTACTCCCAACACAGGTAGTTACCGATGCATTTCCTTAATTCTCTGTGATAATTTTCTGTTGGATGGCACAGGTGGCAGAATGAGTATCATGGAAGTAGAATGTCAAGTTGATTTGCACTTTGTGAAACATATACATCAAGTACCCAACATTAGGACAAGTACATGCGATTGTAAAAATATTTTTTCAGTATTACCATGATATTAGAGTAACTCCCCTTGCATAACCTGGAATCTACATGGTATCTGTTTATCAACCATTTCCCCCAGTCGTCTGATTTAAACTGGAAATTAAATGGATTTTAATATTGAGTAAAAAACAACAAATAAACATATAATATCTCGAAGATCAATATTTTTATTTACTTATTTGCCAATTGCAAACTTTATGAACCACAATACCAGAACACTCTGGTATAAATGTAATTACACAGCTGGAACAGTTGAACACTGGAGAAAACTGACTGCTGAAGAAATTCGTAAAATGTTTACAATTGATGAAAAATAGGATGGACTTATTTCTTTCTACAATGGAAAAAGATGTAGAAATATCTAGGTTAAATAAAAGTGTTAGGTGTCATGTGATATGTATTTTAGTTGTCATATGATATGTATTTTAGGTGTCATGTGATATGCATTTTAGGTGTTGTGTGATATGTATTTTAGGTGACATGTGATATGTATTTTAGGTGTCATGTGATGTGTATTTTATGTGCTCATTAACACAACAGATCAATAACACAATCTGTTTCTGCTGTTCAAGACACTTGTACAAATTTAACATTTGAAAAAATAATTTTAGGAGAAAAAGGTTACAACTCAGTTGAAAACATTACAATAAGATTTCAGCAATATATTTCAAATTCTAAAGTTAGACAAGTTATATATTTTTTATCAACCAGTGGTATGATAATAAAAATAGTAGCATTATTGGGTACAACAATTTTACGAAGTCATAGATATATTTAATTTAGGAATCAAAATTTCAATAAATACAGTGGTCCCCTTCTGAACGGCCCCCTGACCAATGACTACCTGCTTTTCATGGCCAGAATCCCTTGGCACTGACGAGTTGTGTTCAAAAGTACCCCTCAAGAACAGCCACCCCTCTAACATGACCAGCAGCCAGCTTTAATACAGAAATGTTCCCCTCACATGCGATCACATTTTATTTTAATATGTGTCCAGAACCATTATTTAATTCTTACAGTAAGGTAAGTAGTCCAATTATCTGTACTGATACCTGTTTCCAGATGTCACGTTTTCTTTACTGAAAGAAGTGTTGGCTAAAGTACATGTACCACTAAGGTTAATATTATATCATTATCAATAAAAGTTGACGTTTACAGGAAATGGGCTCAACAATGTTATATTGTTTCAGGCTTCACACAGCTGTTGAGTTCTTCTCTTGGATGAGCAGTACTGGATGTAATTGTCAAGATCATAACATGGTCAACACTGGCTAAATATAGATTTTGTGGATTAACACACACAAAAATTAACCTTGAACAAAACAGGGTACCAGTCAAAGCCCGAAAAATCATGTGACAGCACATGTATCACTTCCTTTATAATGAAGATGTTTCATCCACTCTACAATAGTTTCATCTGCAATGATTACATTACATTACTATACAATTAGCAACAAAGGAATAAATTATTACAAAACTGTAACATGTCATCACCTAAATGGAGACTTATTACTTTAGAAGGAAAAGTTAAAATTATTTGACTCAATGACATGTGGGGGGGGGGACTTCCCAAACAATTTTATGTTGAAAGGACTCAGATAAACAATGTTGTAACTGATAAGGAGAATATTCAGCAGCAGTGGAAAAAATGGAGGAAATAGAAAGAAAATTATATATGTACCAAGATTTAAAAGACATTTCTGAATGGTTTTGCAACGTGCATGACTACAATACCCCACTTGCATTTCATGCTTATGTCAAGAATAAGAACTAATGTTCATTTGAAATAAGTCTATTCTTAAGACAAGAAGAACCTTTTAATGTTACTTTTAAATGAAGATATTAAATGTTTGAAGTAATAAGTAGCTTTCTTACTATTTACATTACATATACTGCTCAAAAAATGTTTAGTTGCCCATCTTATAAGGCCACTTTCCCAGTACAGAAGGGGTGGCCATATAAGAGGGGGACTACTGTACTGATGTTACAAAGAATATAACACAAGAAGCTGATAAACTGTCTTCAACAATTCATCAAATGATATAATACTAAGTAACAAGTAATAAGTAAGAATTATGAAGACATGAAGAATGAAAATGGTGAAAGTCTTGTAATCATTAAGCTAGTACCAACAAATGTATTACCTACAACCTGTACCTACTAAGGTATTACCTACAACCTATACCTACAAAGATGTAACTTGTAATCACAATGACACTACCTACAATCACAAAGACAGGACCTATAATCACAATGGCAGGACCTATAATCACAATAACAGGACCTATAGTCACAATGACAGTATCTACAATCACAATGACAGGAACTCCAATCATAATGACAGGACCTACAATCACAATGATGGGACCAATAATCATGAAGGTACCTACAATCAAGACTGTAGGACCTATAGCTGCAGCTAAACTCATGATTCAAAACATGTAGATCAGGTGTCAGCAACCTATTTTACATAGCATGCCACTTTTTTCCGGATTAATTACAAAATGAACAAGTGCATGCCACCAGTAAGAAAGAAATACTGTTAAAATCAAGATTTTTTGCTGCCTTTCATGTGCCACACAAAACCTCTTGACGTGCCACCTTGTGGCACACGTCCCATAGGTTGCTGACCCCTAATGTAGATCATGAAAAGAATAAACAACTGTTCATAATTATCACTATGAATAAGGGTTTCAGATTTTTGGTTCTTAAAAGAATAGAAATTGGACAGACAGACAGAAGGATAATTTAATTACTATAGGGATCCCACATCTCAATGTGGGCCCTAAAAACATCCTTGATATTACTCTCAATGTGGGCCCTAAAAATGTCCTTGATATCACACTCGACGTTGGCCCTAAATACATCCCTGATATACTCTTGATGTGAGTGAAGAGAGACTTAATGGCTCATCTCACTCTCTTTGCATTAATAAATATTCTTTGATTATTGAGATCATATTTGCAAGCCATTTCTAACTTGATATGTGTTAGTCTCTCTAGTTCTCTATTTCGTAGCAATTCTATGCTCCTCAGTTTTGTTTTCTTCAGATCCAGCATAGAAAACTGTTTCTATAAACTTCTCTGTGTTTTATGCTAGATGTTAGAAGTCATGAAAAGCTGTCTCCTCAGTTTCTGAAAACTTGAGAATCTTGCAAGTTTTCCTTCAAGACATGGTATAAACCTTTCAAGACAAATCTAAAAAGATAATGGTCTTCAATATTTTGTACTACCACCTAGCTGTTCTTCATCTTTTCTTTTATCTCTCAATATTTTTCATTAATGATACATTAGTTCTCATCTTCCTGGAGATAAATTAATGAAGATAAAGGTCTCCTTTTCACACCTTTATAATATATCCTGAAACTATCATTACAGCTCTTCTTTTCTCTAGATATATCAAAAATTCATAAAATCTAATTCTCTGACAATTTTCATTGTCACAATCAATGTCTCCTTCTTTCCATCCCACTCAGCCTTCCCAGACTTATGATCCACTGGATGGGGCAAATGAAGGCCAAGTTTACTGAAACAAAAGAAAAAGAGTTTGATTAATGAAGCTGCTCCCAAAAAGTAAATTGACAACTGGAAGAAGTTAATGTCTGATTTTAAAAAAGTTCAAACTTCAAAGCCTTCATGTAAATATGTAAATGTTAAACTTTCCTTCCAATATATATATATATATATATATATATATATATATATATATACATACATACATACATACATATATATATATATTGGGATGAAGGAGTTGAAAATAAAGTTTGAACATAAAAATGAAAACAAAGTAAAGAAAAATTTTGGATGCTGCCGCGAGTTGCAAACTGATGCAACCTCTTGTTTGGCAGCCAGGACACATGGAAAGACAAATGTGGGTATTTATATATAAGACATCAGAATAAATAGATTTAACTATTGTTTGTACAAAAGAAACTGGATAGTTTGCATACAAATTAAAAATTTCTGTTACAATTTTTAAAAACATTTCTGATATCAGAACATAATCTGTATGCCTTAGTTTTTTAGTAGTGAGGTATGAAATAAATAATAAAAAAGAAAACATAAAAATAAAAATGCATACATAAAAATATACAAAATTGAGATGAGCAAGTTTAAAAGGCAGTTTGAAGATAAAAATACAAAAAAAGTATTACAAAATGCTGGATGCTGCCACAAGTTTCAAACTTGCAACCTCTTGCTTGGCAAGCATTAAATATGGGAAGAAAGACAAATGAAGGTGTTTATATATATAAGTGTATATATATGCAGTTTGATGTTATGACTTT
This sequence comes from Megalonaias nervosa, assembly GCA_016617855.1. Lineage (NCBI taxonomy): Eukaryota > Metazoa > Mollusca > Bivalvia > Unionida > Unionidae > Megalonaias > Megalonaias nervosa. The sequence continues at coordinate 20,848 of JAECUM010044527.1, read as the reverse complement.
GCTTGTGATGCAGTACAAAGAAAAATTTATTTTATGATGCAGATTTGCTATGTGTTAATGGCCACTGCTACTAAAAAAGAAAAAAAAACTTTGCACAACTCTTAAAATAATTTACTCAAAAGAATTCAATCAATTTTGACAGAAAGAATCCTGGTTTATAAGCCTTTTAGTTTTATATAAATGTTGCTGGAGTTACTAAAACCAAAACAAAATGTCAAAAAACATTTGTATGATCAATTAACATCATCTGGCCATGAAACTGATATCAGACAGATAAGTGATCTCAGATGTCAGCCAGGTAAGTGATCTCAGATGTCAGCCAGGTAAGTGATCTCAGACACACTTGTATCTAATGATAAACAATTTACATGGCTGGACCCTGATCATACCATAGATGAAATACTGTGAAATAACTGGAGCCATGAACCAACACCCTGCATAAAAAGGACGCATCATATAAAGATGCAATGTCATAAACTTACTATTTTGGAGTTCTGCAATCTAAAAATTTTGTTTTCACATCTAACTCTACATCAGCAAGTTTTGTGTCTGGCAACTTGATTTTCACCTGAAATGAAATAAAGAACAATTTAAATGTCACACATATTATCCCTTATAAAACAACTTCCACAATAATTGAGTTTTTTCAAATCATATATCATTATTTATAATCCAATAACCATTAAAATTGGATCTGCCTCCTTTTAAACACAATGCAAAATTTCTTTTACTGCATTAAATTATATGCATTATGGTCCCAGAATACACATATTTCAAATTTACTGGGTCTGATGTTTACTATAGTCAAACATTTCCAACTGGTTTGTGGCATGTTATCCATTTATTTGCTTACTTATTTATTTCATTTTTGTTCACTGCTGTTTTTAAGCACCAGTACTGCACATACATGTACCACTTGAGAACAACCATTATAGTTTCACACATCCTTGTTTGAGACCATGTCCCATGTGATGGCAGACCTGGTTCTGTGCTGCTAGCAGTTGGACTCTAGTTATATACAGTATGTCAGTTTCCATATGGTGTTATCATTATTATTTTTAGGACTTAAATCACAAATTACCAAAATTTAAACCTATGCTTCTTGAACAGCATACAATAACTGGAACAATTGACAGTCACAAATATGTAACAAGCACACTTTCAAAATCATCAGAAATGCATTAAAAGTTAGATCCGTTTCACAATAAACATACAAGAATTTGTTCTTAATAGTCTATCAGAACTATGAAAGGAAAAGTTTCAGCAAGAGCTTTCCACTTATAAAGCTATCAAAAAGGAGTATTTCTTCTATACAAAAGTAACTCAGACAGTTATGCAACTTTCAAACAATGCATCTTTCTGAAGATATATATTACCATAGTTTGGGGAAGTGTTCAATTTACTAGAAGAAGAAAAGGATTTTAAAAAAACTTACCACCATCTCTTCACAGCTGGCAGTGGTTGGAGTTTTATTGCCCATCTGTAAGTATATGTCTTCTGTTGTTACTGCCTGCTTGTATACAATGTCATACCTGTATAGAAGATAAGAGCAATTTAGGCAATTCAATATGCATCAATACCGATAACAATATAAAAATGAGTGATCTAATCAAGTATCAGTGATGTTAATGCTTTATTTGAAGATTTACTAATGCTGTTATTCGCCATGCTTCCCACAGCTCATACTCTTTCAAAATATATTACTGCCAAAAGGCATATTTGACCCCTGGGTCATAGAAAACTTAGTCCATCACCCCTAGGTCATAGAAACCTTAGTCCATCATCTTTGTGCATTAGAACATAAGCACACAGATTGGATCTGACCTACCTTCTTAAATCACAGACTGAAATCCGGCCAGAAAGGAGAGATAAGAAACCAGACTATGCAAGGCCACTCAGATGTACCCCGTTATGGCATTATTCATATATTGTGATGTGTGATGCTTGCCACATTGTAATATTGTTCTGCCCTGTGCTCCATCACTGCAAGGTCTCAACTATTTTTCCCCAATAAATATTTCACAAAATCTTCACATTCTGCAAAAAAGCCACTGTAGAGAAAAGATCAAGATAAAAAAAAACCTTAAGTTCAGTCAAATACAGTTATCAAAGCAGATGGTTTTCTCCTGGCAGCATTTTACCATCAAATTTACAGAATTGTGGCAGTGGTGTTATCCCTCCAAATGGTAGTGAGCCTCTGTGAAGAGTATGATTATTCACACATCAATAAGATACCTTTTACATCTGGTACAGACCTGAAATTGGTAATTTTACCAAATCTTCATTTTTTCATTCATTTTGCATTCTGTTTGCATCAACAATCCAGCAACATTATTTACATCTGTATTAAATCCATCTTTTCATCGCTTTTCATTTGTGGTCTCAGAAATGCACTCAGATTTTGCATTCATCATTTGCATCCATAATTCCTTTCATTTTCACATATCTGGAACAAAATTAAATACATTTATGGAAACCAGGCTTTATGCTTTCAAAATAGTCACTGTAAAGGGAGATAACACTCTTATATCCTGTGTTATTACAGGTGTGCATTACCGAATGCATAAATAGCGCACAACAAAAGAAACTGCAATAAGTGTAAAAATAGAGTTGTCAAATATTTGTCAGCAAATTTTCTTCTCAATTCATTTCATTCAAATAAAGATTTTTCAGATATAATTACTGCTTATGATGTCATGACATCATTTGTCATTGTTGTTACATCTGCCGCAGTGAAAAATTGGTAGTCTAAAGAATTTGATCCCAGATTACCAAGCAAAAGAGGTTTAGACCATTGAAATTATTGTGGCACCTTGAAAGTAATCAATTTTCATATCCTTTAATGAAATGCAACCTAAGTTTGCTGAATTTTTGTTTATTATTCATTGTTCTGCACTTTGAATTTTGTATTAGCAGTCGGTTTTCTTCAAACTGCATTCATAATTTTATTTGCATTAATTATTAATTTTGTTGGTACTAATTCTGCATTCTATTTGTACTCATTCCAAATTCTATTTGTACTCATTCTACATTCTGTTTGCATTCCATGTATGTGTTATCAGTAAAATTATCTGTTTCAGGTAGTGTAAATAAACAAGATACCATTGCAGAAACAGGTAACAAACAGCTAATGAAAATTACCATTATTTACACACGAAAAAAGCATATCCTTTACCAAAATAGTAAAACAAAATATTGCAAAGCACTATATGAGATTCCCATCAATCTGAGATTTAACTCCCTGATTTGGAACTGGGTTTTATGAATTTCAATAGGGTGATGTATAGACACCATACATCACAGCTTCTAATGTACAGATACCATACAACACAGCTTACAATGTATAGACACCATACAACACAGCTTACAATGTGTAGACACAATACAACACAGCTTATAATGTATAGACACCATACATCACAGCTTACAATGTATAGACACCATACATCACAGCTTATAATGTATAGACACCATACAACACAGCTTACAATGTATACACACCATACAACACAACTTACAATGTATAGACACAATACAACACAGCTTACAATGTATAGAGACCACATAACACAGCTTACAATGTATAGACACCATACAACACAGCTTGCAATGTACAGATACCATACAACACAGCTTACAATGTATAGACACAATACAACACAGCTTACAATGTATAGATACCATACAACACAGCTTGCAATGTATAGAGACCACATAACACAGCTTACAATGTATAGACACCATACAACACAGCTTGCAATTTACAGACACCATACAACACAGCTTACAATGTTTAAGTGAGTCTTAATCATCAAGACATTAATTATGTATTCTGGAGTGAATCAAACACCTTCGTGACCCTGACTAACTTGGGATACTCTCAATTTTATACCTCTAGGTGAAAAGCTTTCTCACTTTGATCAAGTTCTATTATTTCAAATGTGCACTGAAGATTTGGAACCTACACCCATTTGTACAGTCTGCATTAAATCAAATGTGTCCTATTAAAAAAAAATTATGTGCTTGCAGTAGGAAGAATATACGGACAGCTTTGGATGAAATGCTGAAAATTAAGCTGTTTTGTACACTTTAATATGATACTTATATTTGCAACACAGTATTCGCACACTTTTAATACAGTATTCATACACTTTTAATGCATTATTCATACTTTTAAAACAATATTCACACATTTTTAATACAGTATTCATACACTTGTAATAGAGTATTCATATAATTTTAATACAGTATTTATACACTTGTAATACAGTATTCATATATTTCTCATACAGTATTCATACACTTTGTAATACAATATTCATACACTTGTAATACAGTATTCATACACTTTAATACAGTATTCCCACACTTTTAATACAGTATTCATACACTTTTAATACAGTATTCATATACTTTTAATACAGTATTCATGTATTTTTCATAAATTTATCTGCATAACATGCACAAAACTGCTGATTGCATCAAGTTTTAAATTGGTTTCAGTTACCCAAGCTAGAGAGCTTGACAATCTAGTTTTTAAAACCACCAAAATTCAACCAAAGTTCAGAAAAGATTTGCACTTAGTTTTGAATTAACTGCTCAAGGATGTAGTTGTAAAGTTGATGTTACTTATCTGTAACATCAGTGACCAGTTTGGTCTGAAAAGATGAACACTTTGCTGTGAAGACACTTGTGATTGTGATCTAGGACCACCATGCTGTAAAGACACCTGTGATTGTGATCTATGAACACCATGCTGTGAAGACACCTGTGATTGTGATCTATGAACACCATGCTGTGAAGACACCTGTGCATGTGATCTATGAACACCATGTTGTGAAGACACCTGTGCATGTGATCTATGTGCATTTACAAAGTATGTTTGAGGATAGTTTTAAAATGTTTTCAACTTTGTCATTTTCTGTTGAATTTTAAAATTAAACTGCTAGTTAAAGTGGCATATGATTAATATTTTAACCTATCTGTAACTAAAATACTGTAATCTACTGTAGGTACAACTATCAGTTAAATTAATAATAATACATAGTTCTTGTTATGCTCATATTAAATCATGGCACAAAAACTTGGTGTAATGATCCAAGCAGGACACAAGCCTTAAATACTGCAACATTTCATAAGCAATTTTCCTAACTATGCTAGTTTCTAGACTCATCAACCCAAATGAGACTACCATCAACCCAAATGAGATTACCATCAGCCCAAATGAGATTATTATCAAACCAAATGAGATTACCATCAACCCAAATGAGACTACCATCAACCCAAATAAGATTACCTTCAAACCAAATGAGATTACCATCAAACCAAATGATATTGGCAAACATTCTTCCATTCAAGCTAAAATCTTTCTTCCTTTATTATCCTAGGAAAATGCTTATTGGTCAGGTAAAATACCCTAAGAAATAGTATAGGGGATATAACTCTCTCAAAAATAGATAAAGGTATTCAGATGTTGGCTCCCTTGCACTGATCAAGGTTGCATTATGCCTAAAAATAAAAACACTGTACCAGTTCAAGAACTATTAAATAGTGTTTTTTCTCCAGCTTTTGAAATAAATGGACATATAGGATTCATATGGACTCATCTAGGACACTCTGGATTCATATGGACCCATCTAGGACACTCTGGATTCATATGGACCCTTCTCACTTTTGATGGTGACGAGACCTATTATTTTGTTACTTACGTTGCTTTTTACATCACACTCTTGTTAGTATTTACATCAAATTATATTCAATTACTACAACAATTTGATGGTAGCAATTATTAATGTTAACTATTTTAAAATTATTTTCAATATTCAACCAAACTTTTCATAAATTCCAATTTGCTTTGTATTCATTCAAACTTGGAATGTACTGTAATAAATAATCACACCAACAAAACACACTAGACAAAAACGATCATTTCACCTGAGTGGGATTACCAAATTAGAAACCACTGCAATAAATATACCTGGGATATAAGTACCCTTTATATCAAATGAGACAGTCCTAAATGCCCACTTGACTTCCCTCATGGTAAATGGAATGTTCTGATATGCCCTGTCCAACACCTCTGATGTTAAATGAGGCAGTCTACTACTAGCACCTGTTTTTCCTCATAGTATATGGAATGTAAAATGCACTATCAAACATTCATTACCTTAAATGAGATGTTCCAATTGACCACCTACTTTCTCTCAAGGGAAATGGAATGTTTAGATAGTACTTATGATATATATTCTACATACAACATAATCCTCATTGCAAATGGAATATCCAAATAACCATAGCCCACCTTACCTTATTCTAAATAAGGCAATCTAAATGGACCTATATGATCTACCTCGTGGTACACAGAATATTCTGATATGCACATCCAAACTTCCCCAACATTAAACTTCCCAAGTTATGAATGGAATGTATTTCCCAACTTGTTAGATGTTTAATGAGAAAAACCATATGCCTTTTTGTGCTATCCTTGACTGTTCTTTTATCATGGATCTCAATTCCTTGGAGAACAATTAATGAAGGACACAACAAGGCCAGGACCCACACATGAATTCACATAAAAAAAATGTAAACAAAATCAAAGAGAAAGCAACTGTTTTGTTTGTGACAGTTGTCATTAATGGAAAGTTTTCATATGACCTATATGATATACTTTATGGTACAATTTACCTGAGAAGAAATTTTTGTATAAAGAAAACCTATCCATTTGGAATATCTATTTGAATACCAAATCAAAATCTCTTGTAAACTATGATACAAACATATGTCTAAAGAAAAGAATTGGAAAAATACAACCCACCGTTCTACATCATGAGCATGTGGAATACTTCTGGCTTTTAGCAGCTGTTTTCTGCATCAGGGAATCACAACAATTAGTCAAAGTATTTGAAGAAATTAGTCATGCTCTGACAGGGTAGCCAGCAGAGATGAACTGCTACTAATTATGTGTGCTTGGTGACTGAAATGTTTTTGCAAAGCATTCTTTGCATAAAATTTCCAAAGACAACCCTAATTTAAACTGAATGTCAACATCCTGAAAAACAAGTTTGATTCAAGGTACTTTGTTAATCTAAATACAACTCTCCCCCCACTATTCACCAAAGACAGGAAATTTGTCAGACTATACCTGCTCTGCCTCATGGCAAATGGAATGTTCTGACATGCTATGTCACATACCCCTTTGTTAAATGAGACAGTCCAGCATGTTCTGATATGCTATCAAACATCTCTTATGTCAAAATGTGGCAGTCTTAGATGACCACCTTCCTTCCCTAATGGCAAATTGAATGATCTGATATTTACTGTAAAATTACCTACTTTCCCTTTATAAAAAATACAATGTCTCACAATAATGATGCTAAATGTCAATACACTAACAAACACACCTGATGTTAAATAAAACAGACCATCTTAACTACCTATCATCCCTCACGGTAAATGGAACATTCTTATATTCAATGTTAAATACACCTTATGTTAGATGAGACAGCCCAGTACAACCTCCTAATTTTCATTTAAGATAAATCAAATGTTTCTATATACATTATTAACTAAGGCAGTCCAGCATGGCCAATTGCCTTTTCTCATTGGAAATGGAATGTTCTAATATATATTATCAAATACCCCCAATGCTAAATGAGACAGTCCAGCATGACTACCTTTCTTCCCTCCTGGTAAATGGAATGTTCTCATTCAATATTAAAGACCCCAAAAGCTAAATGAAACATGCCATGCACTGGGTGTGGATTTGTATTATTCATAGCATTAACTACATGCTTTCTTTTAGGTCTAGAAAAGGTTTGAAAGGAAACTTTAATTTATGATGAAACTGAGATACAAACTTTTATTCTCCTTCATGTAGCCATTGCAGATGTTCTTTTATGCTTTTTCTCACTAATTTGGAAACATGCACCATATAATTTCATGCTGGTTATTTCAATGTACATTTAATCAACAACTTTGAATGAAAACATGTTAATAATATATAACCTGAAGACAGAGAAAGAGACCAATCAGTTGAGATGGACAGAGGTTTTTCAAATAAGGCCACAACATCCTAAAATTACTAGCCTGAAAAATGAGACAGGCCCAAACTTAACAGTGATGAATATGTACCCAAGACACAGGAAATCTGTCAGTCTATATCTGCTCTACTTTATGGTATATGGAACATTCTATTATACACTGGCAAACTTCCCTAATGTTAAATGAGACAGTCCAGCATGATTATTTGCCTGCCCTCATGATAAATAGAATAATCTGATATCCACATTCAAATACCGCTTTATGTTAAATGAGACAGTCCAAGATGACCATCTGCCTTCTCTCATGGGAAATTGAATATCCTGATATGCACTATCAACTCCCTTTATGCCAAATGAGACTCTAGCAGTACCATCTACTTTCTCTTTTGATCAATGGAATGTTCTAACAATTATTGCCAAACACCCATTGTGTTAAATAAGGCAGTCCAGTATGACCATCTTCCCTCATGTTAAATGGAATGTGCTAATTAGCACCAAATTTATATGCTAAATGAGATAGTCCAACAAAATCCTCACTGTAAATTAAATGTTTTAATATGCACTGCCTAACTTACCTTGTGCTAAATGGTACATTCTCAAATGACCTATAATATCTACCTGTACATGCAATTTTCTGATATGCACAACCAAACTTGCCTAATGTTAAATGAAACAGTCCAACATCATCCACTGGTAGCAAATGGAATTTTCCAATATGTACATCCCAACTTCTCAAATGTTTATTCAAACAAACAACATGCCTTCCTAAGCTATCCTTGACTTTTCTTTTAACATCGGTTTCAATTCCTTACAAAACAGTCAATGTAGGAATTGAGAAGAGCAGGACCTGCCTTCACATGAAAAAAACTTAACCAAAATCAAAAGAAGCAGCATTTTTCAACAGTTCTGTTCCCAACAAATTTGTAATATACATAAATATATAACATATTCTACAATACTTTATGATTACCTTACTCAGAGTTCTATCAAAGCACAAAATAAAAGTTTAGTAGTTTGCCACATGTTCCAAGTAATTATTTCAAGCACCTTGATGACTTTGTGGACTTGTCTAAAAGTCAGGACATGGAGCACAAGCTTGCAAAAATGTAGACATTTTTTTATTCTTGCACCTTTTGGAAATGCAATTCTAATATTCCCATGCACCCTTTCGAATTTTACTGTGCTAAAAGGAACAATGGCACATCTTGGAGAAAATGCTGTTAAATATTCAATGAGAAAAAGAGCTATATACTGTATGATGAAAAGAAATAAATGTAATAGTACAGTATACACCAATCTACACAGGGAAGATGTCATCCAAACACCTACATGATCAAATTCTGTGTCTCACGTAAACACGATTTTGACATTTTAAAATAATAAATAACAATTACGATGTATAGTGTTCTCAAAAAAAATTTCACTTATCTATGAAAAAGTCCCTTTAATGGTGATTGTATCATATAAACTGGTCACTTATCTGTGAAAATGTCCCTTTGATGGTGATTGTATTGTGCAAACAGTTTACTTATTTGTGAAAGAGTCCCTTTAATGGTGATTATATTGTGCAAACAGATCATTTATTTGTCAAAGAGTCCCTTACATGCTTATTGTATTGTGCAAACTGCTCACTTTACTGTGAAAGAGCCCCTTTAATGGTGACTGTATGGTGTAAACTGGTCACTTATTTGTGAACAAATCCCTTAAATGGCAATTTTATTATGCAGACTGGTCACTCACCTATGAAAGAGTCTGTCTAATAGTGATTTTATTGTGCAAACTGGTATTATAGTTAGTAACACTAATGTTTACAACAATAAAAATAATAACACTAATGTTTACAACAATAAAAATAATAATTAACATCCTCATCTCTATATAAACAAGACTGATATCAGTTTATTCAATACAATTCTTTGTAGCACTGTCTCACATGAAGCATCCTCACAGGACAATGGCATCATCAAATTGGCATCACAATTTCTGATAGTTTAGGGCAGGGATCTCAAACTCAAATCACCATTACAGCCACATGAGGACTAGTACATTGGCCTGAGTGCTGCATCACTGAAACTTTTTCATACCACAAAAGCAGCTCATATAAAAGGTAGCTATTTGAAATGTTGGAAACAAGAATTAATGTAACAATTGAATTTTTATCAAAACTGGCTGGCTGTGAAGAAAAATTTGCATTATTAATTATTTTGCAAATTCAGGTTGTTGTGAGCTGCATGAAATAATTCAACATGCTGCATCTTTGAGACTCCTGGTTTAGGTGTATTTTACTAGTTGTCATAAATGTTATTGTTCAACAAAGCAGGAAGGACATTGTATTTGCAGATGTGTTAGAACTTTAATCTCTCAGAAATTACAAAAGAATCCAGTCAGACTTACTCAGGTTGAGGTCTGGGGTCATAGGTTGATTCAGATTCAGCTCCCTCTGGAACTTCCTCTTCATCCCAAATGTCTTTAGAATTCTTCTGTGCTGAACTTTCTAAAAGTATTACAATTATGCTGTGTATAGGCATCTAAATTGTGGTCAGCACAGACACAAGTCCTCTGCTACATAAATCAGTGTATACGCATCTTAACTGTGATCAGCATAGACCCAGATCACCTGCTGCATAATGCAGTATATAGTCATCTAAACTCTGATCGGCATAGACCCAGATCACCTGGTACATAATGTAGTGTATAGGCATCTTAACTGTGATTGGCATAGACCCAGATCACCTGCTGCATAGTGCAGTGACAAACTGTTCTCTACTGATTTAGGTAAACAACACCTCTGTTTGCTGAGAACATCTAATATCGAGGTCAGACTCATTCTGAGTTGTAGTTTCAGTGATCTTTGCATTTGGCCACACTTACAGTGCTGGAGCTGCTGGATCAAGGCTTACAATTTTTATTTTTTCCATTACTTTGTGAATTCCACAAAAAAATGAAATAAAAGCACGTTAAATGGAGTGGCTGAACAGTTCATTTATTAGTCATAACTAGAACAAACATGTGGGTCTACCCTGATCACAGCTGGGCTTGTCATACACACAAAAAGCATTAGATCCTATAATTTAACTTTCACTTCAAAGAAATTCCATATAGTCTTCTTTTCACACTTCATTTATCCAGCTAAAGCTTGACTATGATGTCATAAATGTTAGCAATTAGACTATTAAAGTAAACTAAAATTAACTTAACTTAATCTATATGACAATCAGGTTTACAAGACATTTTTAATGTAAATTAGGTCATATAGTACAGTACAGTACAGTGAAACCTGGCCAATCTATTTCCAAGAATACATTATCTTCATTTCAATGGGATATAACTGTTAGATAGTACATACTACGAGATAGATAGATAGATAGATTCCTTTCTGTTATACCTTTCTTAACTTCTGATGATGCCTCTGTCTTGGATGGCCCAATATTTCCTGGTCCTAACTTAGCTATTGATGGCTGAAATATTCATAAAATCCAATAATTAAGTGTGTATTTACATTAAAAAAATTATTAACTGCTAAATATCAGCTGCAGAGAAGCATTTCTCTGGTAATGGTTACATATTCAACATATAAATTTTTATTCTGTGTACACATCTACAGACTCTCCCAAACACACCATGCATGCCACCTCACTGAGCATTTAATTTTCCAGACGGTATACTGGAAAAAGCCTACAGCGTTACACAAATACGATATGAAAAATGTCACTTACATACCTGCTATAACACAACATGTCATGTGAAAACAATTCTTTACTACCAAACTCCCAAACACTGTAGAGGTTTGAAAAACAGGATTTTCAGTAATCTCAGCAGAGCACACAACAAAAACTAACAGAGAAACAGAGATTTTTCTTTACTAACTCAGAACCTATAGTCTGTATAAATGGTATACAGTCCTGCCTGTAAAAGTATCCTTGAGGCAGTTTATACAGTTGAGTGTCACACAGGCAATTAAAACTTAATGTGGTTAGATATAAAAAACCCATTTCACAGATTACTTAACTGACTGATAACAGTTGAGTATTGTCATATTTTGGGCACAGCTGTGGAACAGCCCATTAGGCTAATATGCACAGGTATAGTACACAAAATGGAACAACCAAATCTGTTTGATGTTAAGAGATGCATGCTAAAGAACAAACCTTATTACACATCATTGCCTAGAACAAGAATGTTTAAGCCACCTGTATTAAAGACTATTGGCAAGTTCATGATTGATGGCAATGTTTGTTTGATTATATTGGTAGCTAGAATCGAGTACGAGTGCAATTCATTTTTTAAGGCAAAATGCTGAAACACTGCTGTGATTTAAAAAAGGATGAACCATCTGCGAAGCATGAAAAGTCCAGCAAACTAAATTACTTCAGATTTCCTGGTGGATGGAGTTTGACTGTGAAGCACAGCAGCAAGGGGGAGCATTTTATTTTTTGTATATCCTGCAAACACCATATTGATATTAGCCATGTACAACATCTGTCTAAATAGCAACACAACCCATCATCTGGACAACTGACAAATGCCGATCTGGAGTGTACAATATCTGTCTAAACTGCAACACATTCAACATATCATTGGGACAAAGCATGAATGTAGAGCTCAATCTAACCCAACATCTGGACAATGCATGAATGCAGATCTGGAGTGTACAATATCTATCTAAACAGCAACACAATCCATCATTGGGACAAAGCGTGAATGTAGAGCTCAATCACAGAAGTAACTAACATGTTTAAACATCAAAAGACCATGTCACAAAAGTTGAAGTACTTTTCTGCCATTTCACTGCAGAGCATGATTTGCCATTTGCAGCTTAAGATCATTATTCAGACCTGCGTGTTTAACATTCCTTTACAGCAATCCAGATGCAGAAAGATCATTTTCTATGCTGAGAAAAATTCAAGATTTTTTGGGAAAGTTTGAACAACAGTACCATCCAGTCTCTAGCAAGTGCAAAGATGAACACTACTGACACTTGAATTACCTTCAAACACCCAAGACAGCAACAAAGACTGTATCTAATTAAGACTGTCTTCCAATATTCTATGGATTTTACAGAAAGAAACTTTATGTATTTGCTTATAATGTCTGTCTGGTGTGATTATTTGAGTATAGGCACATTTGTTTGTGTATGTGTGTGGTGATGACATCTGACAATGATAATTCTGCAAATTATGTTTTGTTTGCATATATTTCAAAGAAAATTGATATGTTACTTTTTTTTCAATTTTATATTTCCAGTCATTTTTTAAAGACAATTTATTCTCAATTTGTACAACATTATTTCGGGGGGGGACTGAGTTATGCCCACTGCCCCCCCCCCCAACACATATACAAACACAAATGGGCCCTCAAAATATGCTTTCCGTGTCTAGAAAACTTCAACACTGTCAGGGAGGTTGGCAAGTATGTGTTAGAGAGGTTCAATTTAAATTTGTATTTTTACCATCCACTTTTACATTTGTGATACTGTATGCATCCTGCAGTATTAGCACAGACTCTGGCATTGGTATTGTATATCAGAATGCATTGTGTGTAAAGACCCAAAGTCTGTACCCTCTTTTTCTTGAACAACATAGGAATTTAGTGTTCTGTACACATGAGAAGTTAAGTTGCTGGTGCTCGCAACTGCCTAAATCACCAAAACAATTAAAATTATCATAATAATGGTGATTCATCTTTTTAAGATGTAAAGTTTTGGGACTTGTACTTGACTTGTACTGTTGTCAGCGATTCAGATTTTACTCACATCTACATGTACTAGTGTAACATATTTTATAGGCTGTATAAATGATTATAGGAGCTAAAACTTCTAAATAATGGAAAATGAAGAAATCCATAATTCAGCATTAAATCCAACTTGCATTAGTTTGAAGAAAAAAAATGTCAAAAAAAACAGAGTAGAATTATGATAGATATTCATTATTAACTGGTTAAACTAAATGGAGAAAACACGAGTAGAATTATGATATATATTCATTATTAATTGGTTAAACTAAATGGAAAATTCCTTATCACAACTCATTTCTGCTACCATATTTCTGGGCAAAATTAGTCAGAATCTTGGGAAATTCAAGTACAATTTGATGGAGGCACAGACAGCCTGAGAATTTCATTTATCATGAACATTTATATGACCACTAACAAAATTCTGCAATAACAATAATCATTGAATAAACTTTTTCCTTAAAATAAATAGTATTTAGTTCTCTCTCCAGAAAGCAGAGTACACACTTTACAATGTGGATATTAATAGGACTATAGCATGTAATGAAGTAAATTACTTTTATTTTTAAAAAGCAGGCCATTCTTTAGAATATTTACTGAACTTCTTGTATAGTCCCACATTATCTCCACTCACTATGAGACATGTATGTTGGCCTAAAAAAAGAGTTGGTCTAGATAAATTTGGAAAATGATAATACTAACATAAGGAACAAATTCTCACCCCAAATGGACAATATTTGTCTGGATGTATGAAGACTTTGGATCAATGGTGTAGGGACTTTTGACTCCAAAGAATACTGATCCAGACATGTGAAGATTTTGGATCAATAGTGTAAGGACTGTTGACTCCAAAGGACATTGGTCTAGACATGTGAAGACTTGAGATCAATGGTATAAGGACTGTTGACTCCAAAGGACATTGGTCTAGACATGTGAAGACTTTGGATCAATGGTATAAGGACTGTTGACTCCAAAGGACATTGGTCTAGACATGTGAAGACTTTGGATCAATGGTATAATGACTGTTGACTCCAAAGGACACTGGTCTAGACGTGAAGACTTTAGATCAGTAGTTTAAGGATAGTAAATGTTTTAGTGTAATGAATATTTTTTATTTCATTCATCCCATTTCTTGATAGTATGTTGCCACCTCTATCAGTTTTGGTCACATGTCCATCAAGACATCAACAGAATTTTTTTAAATACCTTAGTGTCTTCACAATCTGAATCTTCATCCTCAGGTGGTTTAAGCAGGTCAGCAATAGCTGTAATTGATGCACCGGACAAGAAATCCATGATGGCTGCAAGTCTTTATTTGACTGTCTGAAAGAGAAACCTAAAGAATCAAACACACTGAAAGAGATTAACAACTGGATTTACCTTAAATCATATGCCTAAAATCAGCGTAATTACATGGTCAACAAATACATGTTCATCTAGTGCACTAGAACAGTCTAAAATTATGCAATGATCAATTGTTTTTACTGTAAACTGGTAATACTGGTTTTGTGATAATTAAATGTGTCACCACTTCCAAATAGATTTTGTCATGATAGACAAAACAAATTTGAATTACTGCAACAAATGTGCATCATACTTTCAAGCCCAAGCATTATTTCTTGCTTAAATCCCTCCTATATTCATAAAATATCCCCCTCCTCCTAACACTAACACCATAATTAATGCAAGTTCTGGGACCAACACTAGTTGGGATTTCATTATTTTCAATTGTTCCGTTTTAGTACAGTGTCATCATCAACACTGCATCAAAGATAGTTAGAAACTCTGATCTGGATTAAAGTAGATTTGATCTGGAATAAACTGATTTAAACTGATCTACACAGCAATCAAACTGCACAAAGACAGAGTTATCTAACCATGTTTCTGTACCATTGATAATGTCCAGTTGGACATGTTGAACAATTTTAACAAGATGAGCTTTCTTTACCTTTGATAGGTTGAATGTTCATGTCAGTTTATTCTTGTTTGCCTGAATTGGGACCTTGACAGTCTATATGAAACTAGCCAAGAATTATTCTGCTATAGTAATTATGGCCATCTGGCAGTCCCTATTTCTGTTTCAGCAGAATATTCTGACTGGATTGAAACAATAATTGTACCACTCTTCCTTAAAAATAATAAGTACATGTATATGGATTCTCCAAAATGTCTATATTGTCAAAGAGTTTACAAACAAACAGGCAGCCACTCCATTTTCATAATTACAGAATTATTCCTTCCTTAATAAATCAAGGTTTTGGAATAACTGTTTGGATAGTTGACATACATACTGGTAATACCTAACAAACACATTTCATGCTTGAATAGTATAAAATTAACACAGGGTTTGAGATTCATCTACCAAGAAGTGCTTGGAGTGAAATGGTCTATTATAACATGCTAAATGACTTTCTCGATGACTTTACTTCTATTTCATGTGTCCTGCATTGCAAAGGGAATTTAGTTTCTAATAGTGTTCAATATTCTAGTTTGTTGACTTTTGTCTGCTTGGTAAATATGATGCAAATGATTCCTATCCTTTAGAATAGAATGGAATCTCCATTCAATGTGAAACTGAACTCTAGGTACCATGTAAGCATTGTACACCTTTATTCCATTAGTAACACTTATTAACTAACATTGTTATTATTATGCAGCCTAAATACTTTTAAGATAGCCTTTTTTATTCAGAAGAACAACAACTACAACTCTACTGTCATTACTACTACAAGCAAGAATCCCTTGAAGGGACAAATGCTCATCAGTTGTAACAAAAATTTTCAGGAATTAGACATAAGACCAGTTCTTATTTTTACCTGCTGAATGTTCAAACCATCTCTGATATGTCTTGAGTGACAAGATTATCATAGTAGTTGCTGTTGCAACCATATTGAATGTGAGATCAGCACCATTTCCATTTCAGACAAACTCAACACTTTTGGTGAAAACCCCATGTTCATATGACTTTCCATTCAGAATAATTAGCAATAAGATTTTCAAGATGGCTACCCATATCTGAAATCAGATCAACACCATTTTCTGTTTAGGTAGCAAACTTTTCAAGACAGCCACTGTGATGGCAATGCTGAATATCTAGGCAGAACCATTTTCATTTAGGACAAACTAGACATCGTAAGAAGTCTTCTGGTGAAAACCCTATTTCAATAGGACTTTCTGTTCTGGAGTAACAATAGCAAAATTTTCAACATGACTGCTATGGCTGCAATACTGAATGTCTGAGCAGTACCATTTTCATTTAGGACCATTTTCATTTAGGACCATTTTCATTTAGGACCATTTTCATTTAGGACCATTTTCATTTAGGACCAACTAAACCTTGAGATAAATATGTGTGTAAAGTTTAATGGGAATCCTCCAAGTAGTTTAGGAGGATTAGTGATAACAAACTGGGGCTAAAAGACCAACAGACATCAGGCAATGGACAACAAGCCATTCCATAAGATCTTCTGGTCTTTTGACCAGTAGATGTAAAATGGCAACATCTCTTCAAAACAAGAACAAAATAATGCAACTATTTCTGTTTTACAGTATACATAACCCTTACAAAATTAAGTTTTTATTCTGCTGTAAACTGAAATCTAAAACATTGCAGCAAAAATCGCATGAATAATGAAGGACAGGCAATTAGAAATCAGGCTGTTAATGCTTTCATATGATTTCTCTAAAGCGACAATGTTGTATACAAAGAGATGTTAAAGCATGCAAAGACTAACACATTTTGGACATTCATGGTTGCTGGTCTACATACATGAACAAAACAGGTTGGGGAAAGCTCAGTAGGTAGAGCACTGACTCATAAAGAATCGATCACAAATTTGAATCTCAGTGCCAACAGACTGTTTTTAAGTACCTTGAGCAAATTACTTTGCATCAGCTATGCTTGTTAGAACTGTTGACAGTCTGTGGCAAAAATAGCTTACAACTGCTAATGTTACTTGTTAAATCTCACAAGCCATGTTAAAAAAATCAAAAACAATTGTATCCTTAACCTGCTATGGTTTGTGCCCGTAATCTGAACTCTGATGCTTGCATTATAGTATTCAGCTATTAAAATCATTTTAAAAATGTTCAACTCTGTCTGTTTAATTTATTCACCAATGAAAAATGTTTATAAACTCTCAGGATTTTCAAGCTACCATTTTTCTAAATGTGTCAAAGTTTACCTATTTCCAAAAGTTTACCATGGTTTTTGATTATGAAATAATGACCACATTCATAAGATTGGAATTTGACAATTAGACAAAGGTGTAGACATCAATAGTTCATGGTACATATTAATGTTACATGGTCCGATCTTATAAGTGAGTCTTTGAAAAGAAAGATTTTTAAAAAGCCTGCCCCATTTGATATTGTCCTAATATACTCTAACACTGTATTATCAAGGGTTCTATATTATCATGGCAAACAGGATTTTCAGATTAATTTTGGACACACAATGCCTAGCAGTTGTTTGCAGATGTAAAGCTGTAGTCAGTAAGGATGCAAACATCTTATAACACAATTTACTCTAAAATGTCAACATTTGTTATAAGTTCACATTGAAAAAGAATGAACATCACTTTTTGGTAAAGTACATGCAATTATGTTGATCATCATATACGAAACTCCAGTCAAACTTGCTATACCTGCATTGGCTTTGATTATGAAATACATTCATTGTATCGTCTGATGCTTGATGATTATGGATAATATATTGATGGTGACATATATGTAAATAAGAATACAATAACAGTTAAACTTTCTTTAAATATTTCAATAATAATAATAATAATAATAATAATAATAATAATAATTTGATATTAATAAAACAAAATTTATATATTTGGATTTCTTTGCCCACATTGCATTTAAAATTGATGTAAAGTTAAATAATAATTGTTTTTAATTTGTAATGTGTTGTTAGTCATTGATTTCCACTTTAATTACATTTGCGTGTTCGATTCGACCATTGGATCCTATGATTTATTATGGAAATATTCTGCCAGTACAAGCATGAACATTCCTTCTCGCAGGTAAGTTGCAATTTATGTTTATTATAAAATGTGCATCCTACCATACCTAACTTAGGTAAATACCACGATCATAGAGAGTTGTTACCCTAATGTTACGTTAAACTTGGTCAGCCACCATATCTATGCTGTTTCATTTACATTTACGCACTTCAATTGACAAAGATTGCTTACAGGAATAGAAAGAGGGAAAGTCATTGAAACTTAACAAATTATAAGTAAGCAGCAATAGCAAAACAGTTTTAATATGTACCGATAAGAACATTAAGTATCGCGGTAATACAGCGTTCTGGGCTATTACAAAGGTTTTTATTATGACAATTTTCAGAGTTTATTGGTGTTGACATGTTCAAATAAATCAATATAATAATTATATATAATTAATTTGACACTGTTCACTTAATTTGAATGAAACAAATTAGACTTCATTTGTAAAAATGTAATTGCAAATATTGTAAAAAGGTTCTCTCGTTTTATGCTGAACGGAGGTGATCAACAATATGTGTACGCTACTACTGGGCTGCATTTAGATAACTGGTCACAAGATTGTTCGGGTGATTTCTACACAAGTTGTTAAAATCATATTAAAGATCTTCTAAAATAAATTATCAGAAGGAATAGTTGGATAAAATTTTGACCCTTCTCAACCATCTCTGGCTGGTTTTATAATTTATTTATAAACACCCACCACCTGCTTATGGCTTCCCTGGTTACCGATCGGCTAAGCTAACCTTCCTCTTGATCCTCTTCTGTCCAGCGTTTTTCTTTGCTGGATAAAGAAAATAGATTTCTTGGTGTTCTTCAACCGAAAGGCTCAACAAAAAGATAAAATCTTAAAGAAATGAAAAACACAAAATACGCGTGTAGATGCTTGATTGTGTCAACTTCCGCTACGTTTACGCATGTCTCACACTGCTAATTATTTTTCTACGCATGTGTGTCAGTTCTCTGTACCGGAATATGAAAACATGGTTGAGAAAGGAGAATGGAGATCTCGGGTTTTATTTTCGTTCAACAATTACAGCATAAACATAAACTTTCAATGGTACAAACAGTAGTTTAACTCTATAATTCATGTGAAATGTATGCAGTAAAAACAATATAATCATGCATTAAAACGGCGTACGTTGAACGGAATGCACATTTCACATGCTTAAAACTAATCAGACTTTATAGCAAAGCACAGCATAGCAATGTAGAGTAGAGTAGAGTAGAGTGTAGTGTAGTGTAGCGTAGCGTAGTGTAGTGTAGTATAGTACGGTACGGTACAGTACAGTACAGTACAGTACAGTACAGTACAGTATTGTATAGTATAGTATAGTATAGTATAGTTTAACAAGCAAGAATGGTAAAGTTAAATACAGTCTGCACCAGCCGGAACGCCAACATTTGTCGACAGACAAAACTGGTCGTATAACGAGATTGGTAGTTCGGGGGCGGAAGAAGGGGGGCGTTCATCTACTTAACCAAAAACCCTAGAAAGATCCGCCTTTATAAAAAGTCAGACTGGAATAACCGTTGAAATGAAATAAAGCAATTTCAGCAGGAATATCTAGAAAAATTAAAATGCAATGGAACAGAGGCAAACTGGTGTTGGGGTGGGTGTATGTGTGGGGAACATAAAAATACAGGCTAACAAAAGTAGGTAAACCAAATGAAAAGAATGCTACCTTTGGACAACTTAAGAAACTAACCCACTAATCAAAAGATGTGACAAACCGTAAAATAAAATCAAAAGTGTATTAGATTAAACAATAAACAAGCTAGAAGCTGCACCAAACCACCGACAGATGTTATCACCATCAACACTAAAGGTGTATCCAATTCGCTTTGAAATCTAAATCAAATCTACCAGTACCAGATATCAGACACATTACAACAATACCAAATATCAGACACATTACAACAATAACTGATATCAAACACATTAAACAGTACCAAATTTCAGACACATCAGAACAGTAGCAAATATCAAACACATTAAACAGTACCAGATTTCAGAAACATAACAACAGTACAATTTTTCAGACACGTACCAGATATCAGACA
>JAECUM010044525.1:0-31183 GCA_016617855.1 Megalonaias nervosa | reverse complement strand
AACAGCTAAGAGATGACGGAGTTGATGAACAAAGACGCGGAAGAGTTACTAGCTAAAGATAAAGACGAGTGTGACTCTGATGATAGTGACTCCGTCACCAGTGACAACGAAACTAATAGTGTTGTATCAGAATAATTCATTTCTGATCCTGATAAAATCACGGGGTAAAAAAAAATAATTATTTGATATTTTTTTTTGCTTGGTGTTTTCCGCCGTGATGTAATTATGACTTCGTCATTACGAACGTGAGATCTTTGATCGACGTTCTACAAACGCACATACAAGTTTATATTTAACGATTCTGACCTCAGATCGAGCAAGTGGCCAGACTGGTCAGTAAGTTTAAAATGTATCCGTGATAAAAGACGACTATGACGTTTGAGATAAACAACATTGATTGGTTCTGATACAATCAAATAGCCTGGGAGGACTTGAGGGGTAAATGAGTAGAGAATGTATCCTTGTTGGGTCTGATTGGATTTATCAGTGTCAACTTGATAACTGCCGTCAATGACATCACATACTAGATTGACAGCCATCGTTGATGTGATGTTGACGATGCCCGGTGAGACATGACGGCCGCCCCCGTACGGATCATTATTGTGTCGAAGAATACCTGCTGGTGGGGATATTTTTCTCCACAATTCGAGGATTTTTGGAAAATTTTCCTTGACAAGATTAATCATTAATCGTTTGAATTCGCCGATTTTACGTCTAGTATATACTTCGTAAACTTTCTCAATTGCATCTTTCGCATTTTCTGGGTCTCTATGATGTTTATACGCATTTTCGACCAAAACATATTTAATATATTCAAAATCAAATAATATTGAATTCAGATGTTGAATTGTTTCTAGGATTTTTTTTTTTTCACATCATCGCTGAAATAATATGTCAGATCAACGATTAAATTTTTGAAATTGGTAGATATCCGGTTAAATTCATCTACGATAATTGGGATTGAAACATTGTCATATCCCATGTTAAACGACCATCTTCACTTAGATCAGGAATTTCTGCTTGTCCATCAATAAAAATCTATTAATGGACCACGGATAATTATTTCGGTAATCTGGAATTTTGATGAATTTTCGATTATTTGTTAGAAATTCATCTTGGCGTGCTTGTGACGGACCTTCATATGGAGGTGCAATATCTGGCCATCCTAACACTGATCTAATCGAACTTTGATATATGTCCACGGCGTAATCGGGGGATAATATTTCAACGGCCGAAGACAGCGTTGGCTCATGGACGGTAATGACAATCTCTGATTCTTTTCCTGTGATGGATTTAATTCTGCGCTGGAATTCTTCATTGATCTGTTCTATTTGATATAACTGCCCGTTGGAATACTAACTACTTGCCAATCGGGAGTTCCATCGGGTTTATTTTTATTTGCAAATACTAATGAATTATTCGGTTGTAGTCCACCAAACGATTTTGACCTAATATTTGGCCAACTATAATAAACCCGTAATTGCGCTAGCGCTATCTCGGATGCTGGTATTGCAGTTGGAAAATTAATACTGAATTCAGGCGAAGTTGAACTCACTGATATCATTGTGGTTCTTACCGGAGCAGTATTAGTGACGATCTGTTGTAATAATTCCCTTGACTCGACCATTATTATACTATTATTGTTTTAAATCCTGTTCAGGAATTTTTTCATTGACGACGTTGTCGTCGAATACTTCATTGTAGATCTTATTGCGATACTGAATTCTTCGTCAGATATTATTCCATCATTAAGTGACGAAGAAATCATCGATGATAATTTAGAATATGCGGTCGTTGCTGTGTGTAATTTCATCATGTACTCGTTCAATTTTTCATTTGTACACGTATTTATCTTTTTCGCGATAATATTAAATATTCCAGCGATCGACGTTGACGATGAAACAATGATTATAACGATCGGCGCTGTCATCGTCGCTAGCGATGCTAGCGTTGATAATACTACGCCAGTTCCAGCAACTAGCGTAGAAACCGAATAAACCATGATATCAACGACAACCGCACGTCTACGATATTTCTTTATTGTTGCTGTATAATTATCGATGATGGTTTTTAATTTATTCTGCCAAGTTGTTACTTGATGGTATCTGTATCGCTGAACGTCTATCATTATACTTTAGTTGTTGTCGTTGTCTAAGACAGCGACAACGGAGGTGTTTCAGCTACAAATTCTATGCACCACCAGTAGGACGCCGAGGTTAATTTTTTATCATCTGATACCAACATAAATGTTTCTTCGGTATCTTTATTTAACACTACAGATACAGTCCCAGAAAAATTATCGGTTGAATGACGCCATGAAAATGTAGTAAATATTATAAATTTTGTAGAACCGAACACGGACAACCTGTACACACCGGTTACTTCTGCGGTATGTTTAATAGTGTTATTTTGCGGTGTCCACGTTGATGATCCTGATGATACCGTGTACACGATATTGTTAGCTCGTCCGTGAGGAATTTTAATCAGATTAGTTTTTTGAATGATATTAAGAATTCCACTGATAATATCGGTGATTCTCGTATTTACATCTTTGAGATTTATGTCAACGTTTGGTGGACTTCCCAAAAAATCATTAGTGGTTCTGTTTACGTTTCTGCGAAAATTCATAAACAGTTGTACATGATTAAAAAATTCAGTTCTAAATGAAGTCATTCCATCATTGATCGTCGACAACGAAGTTGTTACTGAAATTTCCTTATCGTCTACATATTTCTTCGTTGCAGCGTCGAGATTATCCGTCGGTTCTCCTACATTAATAATTTTATTGTTATTCATGTTAATGACGCCGTTCATTGTATCGCCGGTTTTTAACAATCGTTCACTTATGCTATCTCGGATCGACGACGGAGTAACAACACTAGGAACAAGTTTGCCTTCTTTGTCATATACAGCAACAAGACCTTCTCGCGATAATCGATTACGAATAATAATATCATTGATTGAAATATTACTCGTCTTCAATTTTCCTTCACGGTTTCGAAATACAACAAGTTCGTTTGGATCAAGGTTGGCAAGATTGAGCATCATTGATCTGCCTTGTTACTCGCTTGAGTAAGTCTTCACCTGGTGCTTGTTGAGGTTTGGTTTTAACTGATCTTCCATAAATATCAACCATTATATTTACCAATGTCTGTTTAAAACATTTATGCGCGGCTATGCCTGGTGATGGTATATTCATGTACAGCTTTATGAGGTGGTTTCGTTGATCTTGATACAGCATCAAGTACTGCTAGTGCTTCACGGCCACATATCGGCGGGTCGGTTAATGTTTGTGTTGGTAGCGTTGAATACCAGATTGGAATACTTTGAAGTCTGTCGATATATTTTAAAAATTCTTTTGGTGGTGCCAGTCCGTACCAATCAAAATAAATAATACCCCGTGGATCGATTGCGTATGCAACCCAGTGAGTGCCACTTCCAGAGCTTTTATCGAGATTAATAATACCTGTTTCTTTCAGATTTGGATCTTTTGGTAATTGATCACGCATAAAAACGCCTCTAAATTTTTTTATATTTAATCGCGCAGCAGCATCAAGTAAATCAAAATTCGATAGTGGAACTATCGTCGGGAAAATCAGCGAGTTCCTGGAATTCTTAATCCTTTTCTCCAAAAGTTGTTTGGTCGAGACCCTGGAAGTCTCAGACCGAGACCCAAATGGGTCTGCGTTCGGGATCGTCCTCGTCGTCCTTTTTTTAATCCTTTTCCGGTTGCTTCTTCAGAGCCATTCCAGCAGCAGTTCCAACTGCACCTAACGCGGTAGCTTTTGCAACAGCTGGAGCGGCTGCGGCTATTAATGCTGGAATAGCTGCGAGAAGCGGAAATATTCCTCCGGTTTTAATAGTATCCTTGATTGCACCCACGGAAAGATTTAATCGTATTCCTTTATTGGCTTGTTTAGCTTCGTTGAATCTCTTGAATTGACGCTCGGTCAACGATAATTTATTTGCACCGGACATTTGTTCTTGTTTTAATGATATTTTTGTTCCGCATCGTGATGCTAACGGTGATTGTAATCGTTTAATCTGACCCGGGGTCAAACTATCACTAACATGATGATATGACATTTATAATTTTATTCATGATTTAATTATATATTTTCTACGGGAGCATCAATAACTCTCATGTGGCCACCAACACCTTCAAGGATCATTGTTTTATCGGATAATATAACAGCGATTGCTCTGTAATTAGCAATAGGTCCTCGCGTCACACGAGCTCGAAAATATATATCAACGACGGACTGTCTAAACAAATCCAAATGTTCCAGCGAAAAGTAATAGATCGGATACAGCGTTGTAAAATCCCGCTGTGATGATACGCACGTGCAACACTGTTTTGTGCAAAATTTAATAAAACATCCTCGGCTGGTTCTTGATGTCCATTTATTCTCAGTGACACTTCAGAAACACCGAGTTTGTCAAATATCATTGAACTTTTTCTTTGATTATTTAATCGTTCATTATTTTGAAGTGCAACAAACATATGTCGCGGTGCAGAGACACCTTGCTGTGATGCTATTTGCCATGTAAATAAACTATTAATGTTACTCTGGATAGAATCAGTTGTCCTTGTTAGCCATCACAACATTGACCTACCGCCGTTTTCCATAAAAGAAAGTATCCGCTGTTCTTCGATTAACGACGGTGTCATTGTTGGCATCCACATTGAAAGTTTTGTCAGTATTACTTTACCATGAAGTGCCGCAGTTGCAGCTGGATTATCTCCTTCAGCGTGCCATATTGCATCATCGTCTGTGGCTTTTCTTACAAGTACAACTGTACGCTTGGCTCCAAAAATAACTTTTCTAACATTTCTACAAAATCCAAAGATATGTGACAGTGGAATCGCACCTGAAAATCTTTCATCATTGCCCAGCATTGCTAGACGTGACGAGAATCCCAAGTTGAAGTTTTCATTCATTGATGCAACTTCAGTTCCAGCTGCATTTAATGTTACACTTCTGTTTTCTGGATGATCAGTTGTATCTTTAGCAAACATCATTGATGGACCAGCTGATCTTGAATAATCATCGCTGTATCTTGCAAGACCAAGTATCGTTGTGGCAACGTCAATGTCGTTATGACAAATCTCAATATCTCGTCCATCAATATTATATGCGGCACTTTTAAATAACGCCATAATACCATTACTGACAAAACCAACTCGATCACCAATTCCATAATCCGTATTATCTAATTTAAAAAGTCTACCTTCGACTTCAATAAATGCCTCAGCAGATAAGAAATATCTGCCTGTATCCTGAACTTGTAATTCAATTCTTCCACGCTCGTCAGGTACACATGCGTCATAAGAATAATACTGATAATCACGTACCGATTCATCTTTGAGAACTGGTGCGTCCATGTCAAATGCGAGATCAGATACACGTTTAAACATTCCTATGTTTGTTGTGTTCGTTTAATACGGAGAAGTTCATCTCGGAGATGTTTATCTAGACGAAGTCTATTTCGGAAAGATTTATCTTGAAAAAGTTTTTGAAGACCACTTTGAGAAGAGAGCACTTCAGAAAGAATACTTCCTGCAATCAGACTTGATGCTATATTTTTTTCACGATCTCTTGCGATTTATGTTCGTTTTTGATTAGCGGCTTGATTTATTATTTTACTAGTATCTGCAGGTATCACTTCAGTGCTAGGTAATTTTACTGGCTGAGGTTTGTCCGCTTTTTTTCCCTTTACTAATCTTGATATTTTATCTCTGACTGAAGTATATACTTTATTGGCAGCTTCAGTAACACTTCTATCACGAATAATTTCAAGGGCTTTTATACCCATTTGTTTTCTAGCAGGTAATATTTTGGGGGCAACTGTTCTAAATAAACCCTTAACAACATCACCTAATCCATCTCCGTAATATCTTTCTTATACAGGTAATCTTGAATTTATCACCCTAACCATGGTTGGTTTACGTTGATTAATGTGTATGATCATCTATTATAGTAATTATATCTAACTGTTTAATCAGTCGCTGGTGACCTTCAGTCGAGCGACCTTCAGTCGCTATAATAATCATCGATAATTTCATCGATGAGAGACCGATACTCGTTAATATTCATGATGCCACCGGTAAATAATCGTTGACAAATAGATGTGATTTCGTTGATAATTTCAGGAGAATTATTACCAGCTCATTTTCCACCAACAAGAATTTCTAATCTATCTACGTCAGCAAGAACATTATTAGGACAGCCAGCAAAATTACTTTTAGTTGCGTTAATACCACTTTCCGCTTTGGGGTTCACCGATGAAGACATCGTCGCCTTCTTCTTCAGTGTTGGTAACAGCGAGTCTAGATTGTGGTGACGCACGTAATGATGATCGTGGTGATATTTGTGATATCCTTTGCATACTCGCTCGTCGTTGTTGTGTTCGACGCACTAGTTCTCGTTGCAGTTCCTCCGATCTCCGTCGTTCCCACTGTAATTGCAGTCGTAGCATTTCTGGTGATCTGGGTGGAAATCTTTCTTCCTCGGATAAACGTTTATATATTGATCTATATTTTTTGTTGAATCAAGATAATTAATAAACTTAATATCATCATTCCGAGCTTCACTAACGTCGTAGTATAATCGAAATATCCACCTGATCCAATCATCATAACTTGTAGGTTCATTAGCGTATTGGGGTTTTAAATAAATTTTTCGATCGCAGTAACTTGCAACAGCAATTTCAGATAATTTATGTTCGGCAATTCCTCTGATAGAATCGATACTACCCTTAGTAAATTTATCAAACATGTTAACTTTGATTCGTTTTTGTCCTCGCGAAATATCGTCTACTTCTTCTACTTGTTCTGGTTCAACGGGAGCCTTTTGTGGAATATCTTTTATTTCTTTAGTTGCTTCGGTTATTCTTTTTAATTCTGGAATAATACCTTCAGTAGTTCTCGTGATAGGTTTAAATAATTGTTCTGCGGATTCTGTAAATTCTTCTTGTGTTTGTTGACGCTCTTGTAATTTTTGTCTCACAGAATCACGGACAGGTAGATATTTCTTGAATGCTTCTAGTCGCTCTCGAGCTAATCTTACTAGTGAGCTTCACCAATCATTATTGATATAACGCAATGGTTTAATTACAGCAGCAGAGAGGGTGGACCGGCAAACATGACACGCACGAGCACCGCATAGCATTTACAAACACAGATGTCACGAAAAGTAACAGCGTAAATAACCCACGTAGAGAGAATCTCAATTTGATTACAGATTCTGGTTTAACGTTATTGACCCTATATTTTTGCCTTATTTAGTATGATTTCATGTTTAAATCTTTTGGTCGAAACCAATTTGTAGGGTCCACCCTCTCTGCTGCTGAAACATTATTAAGCCGTACATGAACTGTCCAGATTAAGAGAGTTGATGTACTCAGACGTAATTGTGGTTCTTTTTTTTTTCATCTCAGAAATATCTTTAATTGTTTCCAGAATGAAAGGCCGATCACATTATGATTATCCCGGCTCTAGGTAAGGCATCAGTCTTTAATGGTTACTTAATACAACAATGTGGCAGTCTGGTGATTCCATAATGTTCATACATGTGTTTAGACGGAAGCACAGTACTGGGATTGTTAATATGTTCATGTATCAAAACATCTATTGTTATATTGTAAGAGTGCATAAATTGATAATATCAAGAACAATTTATATATATGACATGAAGCTATTCTACTAAATCTTAAACCATCATATAATTCATGAAATCTGAAACTGATTTTCCTTGTTGGTATTATGACTGAATATGATTTAATTGTTTCACAATAGTTAACATGTATGAAGACTTTTTTGTTAACTTTGACCTAAGAATTTAACGAACGCTTTTACACTGATCCTCTGTACTATTCTTTAGCGAAAGAAAACAATGATTTTCAAAAATCATGAAGACTATCGACTATGGTGTATCATAGTCGAAGAAGATATCTTTAAAAATGTATAATCAAATGTCAATACAAAGGATAAACATAATTGTTGACAAAATAGAGACTGCAGACATAATGGACAACGATGACACGTTTACATAAACAGAAAAAAATATCAATACAAACTAAGGACGCACACAATTATTGAGAAAACATGAGGAGTGAGGACGTTCGTAAATAATGGACAAAGAGAACATATTTACACATCTAGTCTAAACGATTAGTACAAACAAGGGACTCACACTACTAACAAAATCACGGAGGCTGTGAACATTGGTACGTCATGGACCACGAAGACGCATTTACACATCTAGTCTGAACGATTAATGTAGACTAAGCAAGCACGCTATTTGACAAAATCACGGAGACCGTGGACATTGGTACATTATGACCAAAGAGGACATGTTTGCACATCTAGTCCAGTCTTAACAATCAATACGAACGCTCAGGTGGCCTAGTGGTTAGAGCGTCCGCCTCGGATGCGGGAGGTTGCGGGTTCAAACCCAAGCCGAGTCATAAAAAAGACATAAAAATGGTTCTAATAGCTGCCTCTCTAGGCGCTCAGCATTAAGAGGTTAGTGTTAGGACTAGTCGGCCTGGTGTCAGGATAATGTGACTGGGTGGGACATCATACTACGTGTCTGCTGCGTGATGCCCCAGTGCTCGACATCTCTATAAACTGCAGACATCTTAGCGATGTGACTGAAAGATTGTTAAAGCTGCTTTAAACTCAAATCCAAATCACATACTATTATTAAGTAACTGTAACCTCCATCAGGGTTTCGTCTACAACTGTTCTTTAGGGCAATTACATTATTATTTGAATATATATCTTGTTGTTATTGACTGGCTGTTGACTGATTGTCCTGCAATTAGACTTTAGTACAACATAACATGCTTCAGACTAGTCCACCACTTTGGAGATCATACGGTAATAAATTTGGAGTATGCGCATTTGGTTATAGCGCCCCGTTTTAAGGAATTCTTAGATTTGTGTGATTACTTGTTTGATTATTGAACTCGGTGCAATGGAAATATTCCTTAGCCCGAAATAATTAGTCATTTGGTAGGAGCAAACGTCACGGAGTGAAGTGTTAGTTTCCATGATGCCATGGTTGACTTTTAGTGAATTCAGGTCAAAAGCGCACGAGTGTCCGTGTCGTGCCATGGTCCCTATTAAAATATAGTGGTGTACATTGGTGGTGTGACTGTAGTGGCAGTATTTACGGTAGGAGACCGGTAAACTACACAAAGGAATAAACAAGAAGGGACTCGGCATATACCGTTTATGTCACCATGGTGGCAAATGTGATGCAGTTGTACGGGCGAAATGTGCCTTGAAACCATGAATTGACTGGCCTAAGGTGGCGTAGTAAAAATAGTTCCCTGTGTGAAGCGATAGTTGTGTAGTTTCTACGGCGTGAACTACTGACGGTACGGAAAGTTGATGAAGAGAAACCATACACATGGGCGGTTGACAGATATTTGGCAAGTTGCGAGATCTGTGGTCTTGCATTGATTAGCGGAAAATTTATGTATAGAATAGACACGTCGGGTTTTCTAATTTACAACTGAAGCTGTATAGAAGTGTTTGGAAATTTGGGGTAAACTTGTGACTTCTAGCGGAATCGCGTCATGGATTGACACCGCTCGGTCAAGCAAATACCACTGGCTTGTAACAATATCATTTAGCTGAATTTGAGTATTTGTGGCAGGAAACTCGCTTTATCGGCAATGACTATTCGCCTTTTGACCAAATAGAGTGATATCTTCGTTGCATAATGCGCGTACAGATCTTCTCTCTCTCTCTCTCTCTCTCTCTCTCTCGCATTCTCACGGTTCACCTTCTAGATCACTTAGTTTATACATTTGCTAATTCAAGGCACCTCGTAAAGGTGTTTTGTAACGCTGATTGGAAGTTTAAACAGTTTTATTTCCGCGTCGCCTTCTGTGTAAAATAATACTGAAAAAAGACTAAATGAGTAAGAATATTACAGTCTAATGCAGCTCGTAATAAATGTTCTTTTAAGTTATAAATAGAAGTTGGTCTACTAGAACATCCTGAGCGTTTAGACTATTGTTCGAAACCTCATTAAATTTGAGAAAACAATATAGATTGACGCCTTGTGTTTACATTATGTGTGTTGTCTTAATAAGACTTTGTTTACAACACAACTATCGATACAAACATAATTCATGATATGTTAAGCAAAATCATCAATTCACCAAATGAAGCAAGTATTTACATTTAAAAGAACATTGAATGCATTCAACAGTTTATGATTTCTTGCACGTGTAGTCGCAGGTCTTAAGAGCGCGATAATGAAAAACATATTGCTGTAATTAAATGTTTTATTTTGGGACTTATCATCTTGATGATAAATGTTTGACCTGAAGTTCAGTGCGTGTAACTTCCAAATTCGGTTAGTGATAATTCAATCTCACATTTGCGGGATTTTTCACTTGATTCACATCCGTACTCTCCTGCTTGAATACTAAATAGGCAAATGATGAAATAGGGACAGATATAGCTCATTTAATAATCATAAAATAAATTTTGCATATCAAGGATGTCTTTTCAGTATCTTTACGTCTGTAAAATCTCGCCTCAAACAGGACGTTTTAACTTTACAGATGGGTCGGATAATTAGGCAATTTCGGTGCAACTCTACAATGAATTCATGCGTATTTCCAACAGCATTTTGATGTACTTCTTTCGTACATGTCGTAGATTTATGTGCCTGTATTGGACGTGTATATTATGAATGTATCCTGAGTTTCCCAACACTATTGTCTCATATGTATGAAATATTAATAAAAATACCAGGGACTGTTATATGCACCAGCTTTGCTTCTTATAGTTTAGCTAAGTAGCTGGTATTTGATGCTTCGATCTAAAGGGAGATAATACGTTTCTGCAACGTGTAATTTGATAGCGGAGATCTCTCTACAAGTTTTCCACCGGGCAGTCGAGGACATGGTTTCGGGCGTGTGTATCGCCAGCTTTGGAAGAAAGATACACTCCAAAATCATGACCAAGCACCAAACGTGTAAACGGGGACCTTCCTACAGATCATAATTTTACGTTATTCTAGGCTAAAATAGTTGGTAGAAGCAAGATTTTACCATTTTTCCAACCGAGGACGTCCTCGGTTGGAGGTGTGTCCTCGGTACGTTGGTGTGTAATCTCATGCATGTCCTCGGTTTACATCAAATACGAACGCACACACAATGTGTACGCGCCTGACCATAGTACAGGGGAGCAAACCTCTATAAACTCATCATGTGGATTGAAGAGTTAGCTCCCTTGCTACAAATTTCAGTAATCAATGCAGCCAGAAAAACAAATTCATGCAATCAGTACTTTAACACTCATTCCTGTCTGACCATGTAAAGTCAGAAACGCATGTATTGAAATAATCAGATCGAATATATAAACACTATTTTCCTTTTTTTAACATTTATATCTTTATCCACCCTCTGCAATTGATATGAATTTGTCGCTGCAGCAAGAAAAAGGCCAGTAGTCCTAACGTGTTTACGGAACATTGTCAAATATAA
Source organism: Megalonaias nervosa (assembly GCA_016617855.1). NCBI lineage: Eukaryota > Metazoa > Mollusca > Bivalvia > Unionida > Unionidae > Megalonaias > Megalonaias nervosa. The sequence goes on along the minus strand of JAECUM010044525.1, from coordinate 19,669 downwards.
GAAAACCCACATAATATTACAACAATGTTTTATGAATATTGCAGATATACACAACTTTATATTTATTATCCGCGCACAATAAGTTTTATCTATATACACGTGTATTAAAAAGATTTGTTAAAGTTTAGTATGTTATATATACATGAATCTTTCTTGACTGATAGTAAACATCAGACCATGTAAGAACCATGCGTGGCGCAACGAATATTTCAATCCATAGAAAGATAAAGCCCGCGTATCTTAGGGATAAATATTAACTTCGATGCAAGGTTTCCCTATGTCAAAAACAACTTTTCAGTTGTAGATACATGTCAACATTACGATCTAGCTCAATTTGTCGTACAATTAGCCAGTGTTTGGCTATAATGTAAAGCTTTAACCTCGATGATAAACCAAGCTTGTTAAAGTCAACACAGTCACAGTCTCAACGACATTTAGACATACACAATACAGATTATAGTAAGGTTGGATTCAGAATCAGACAGGTCTAATAAAAAAAAATAAATCATGTCACATCATAATGAAGTTGGTGGAACTCTTTTCTTTCTCATTATTCTTTTCTTTAATTCTTTTTTATATGAAGGACGTGGAATCTGCTTTGGCTGATTTGCAATCTTATAACATATGCATTATATGCGGTGCATGTTTTTTGTTGGCTTTTTCTTCTTCTTTTTTTGTTGCTAATTTTTTGTTGGTTATTAATTTAGTTTTTATTGTTTTGTTTAGTTTAGTTTTTTTCTCAAAATAATTAGCTAATGTGTATTTCAACTGGGTAATAAAGGAAAGACCCCTTTCTGGCTGAGAGATGTAATCATTCTAAACATGAGCACACATATATTAGCGCAAAACTAATTGAACATTCGAATTCAAGTCAAAATGCTGTGGCGGGGTGTAAACACGGTAATATTTCCTTACCTCAAAATGACATTTGTGTTTACATAAATCAAAGGTAACACACAGGAAACAAAAATATCGCAGATTACGGAGCCCTCGTGTATTTCTTAAAGTGCTGAATGAGAAATTTTTATATATATTGGCTATTTTCAGTGCATACAGATTTGTTTGGAAGTTGATCCACAATCGCTATTGCTTATATACCGGAAACAGAAGAGTAGCATGAAGCAGAGGAGGAGGAGGAGGAGGAGGAGGAGGAGGATGTTTTAATTTCTTGCGGCCATTGTAATAGCTATGGTCAAAATACAGTTTTGTCTTACGTTACGTTATGTTATGTTACATCTGAACATATTTTCTTGTTTCAGCAACAAAAAACCCCCCAAACAAACATCAACCAACCCCCCACCCCACCCCCAGATACAGACGAGTTAGCTGAGAGGGGTTTGTGGTTGTTGTTTCCTTTTATATTACTGTTTTTAGCATGCCGAACTGGACTAAATAATTTTTTTTCTGTGTCAGAAGTATTAAAAACAATTCATGTGACGTCATGATAGCAGACCTTAGGGATCTTCGGATCATTTTTATGACTATGAATTATCCACAACATCTCTCTAGCAAAAAGACAGGTAATAATGGTGTCTGCACTCTGCAAACCAAATTATATCTGACGTCTGTGTTATATGCAGGTAGGTAAGGGGAAATAATGATATCGTATTCTATGAAGATCTTTTCATGGCCACAGGCTTACGTACGGCAGCCTTGTCTGCATACCTAGGATCAGAAATATTTCTTGGAGAGTGTGATCGCAGTTTCTGTCAAACATCTATCATGTAACGTAATGAATTTGCTAAAGATTAAATAGAGTTTTTTTTTTTTTTTTTTCTTGCGACAAGTTAAATCGGGGCAACTTATTATATGATGCGTCCTGGTGCACTTCTTTGACCTGGTATTATAATAGAGATAAGAGTTTTCTACATAAGTGTACTCCTTGTAGTATTCTATATAAGCGTGTTCCTCGTAGTTTTCTACATAAGCGTGTTCCACGTAGTTTTCTACATAAGTGTACTCCTCGTAGTATTCTATATAAGCATGTTCCTCGTAGTTTTGTACATAAGTGTACTCCTCGTAGTTTTCTATATAAGCGTACTCCACGTATTTTTTTTTTTATATAAATGTACTCCTCGTAATTTTCTGCACAACCGTACTCTTCGTAGTTTTCTACATAAGTCTGCTCCTCGTAGTTTTCTTCATAAATGTACTCCTCATAGTTTTCTACTTTACATAAGTGTACTCCTTGTAGTTTTCTACATATGTGTACTCCTCGTAGCCAAGAGCAATCGCAGCTTTGTTATAATCTGAGTAGCATAATTTTTGTGAGAGGAAGTTTACATATTATGGCAGATACAATTGTTTATAACACAGAGGTTATATAGAGCGGGCAGACACGATACTTGAGGCGGCAGTAAATTTACAGTGAGATCCTGATTTTGTCTGGATCTTACTGCTGAGTCGCTAACCGGAAGTCCTGAAAACAACAGAATGAGTAGTATGATCTGTCACGTGTTGTTGTGTTGCGAAATATAGTCGTATTAGAAGGTGTAATAAGGAGAGAGTATGTGTGTGATTTGGATTTTTAACGTAACTTTAACATTTTTTCAGTCATCTCGCTACGATGTCTATGTTTACAGTGTAGAAGTTTCTAGTGGTGTCTAGCACTGAGGCATCATGCCGCAGACATGTAACATCATGTGCCACCCAGACACATTATCCTGTCACCAGGCCGACCAGTCCTAACACTAACCTCTTAATGCTGAGCGCTTTAATAAGGAGGGACCTGAGTAATCAATATTCATTCCTATTTTGGAGTCATTCCTATTTCTTTTGTTCCTGTTGTAACAATAAGTCTACAGACGTGTGGTTTTTTTTTTTTTTTTTTTTTTTTTGTACTTAGATCTTATTTGAGAAGAAAACATTTGCTTGGACTGTTCAGTCGAAATAGAAAGTGCTCATTTTTGGACTAGAATATTATTTTTGAACTATTATGAATTATTCAAAGTAGTTCTTGACAACGCCATTTTGACACCGTCACTATTCTTGGTGGATCATTATATTTCCGGCCTTGAAACTTATATGGAACTTTTCATTCTCTTTGACTTTAATATAACTATTTCAGGATTACTTTGGATTCACTTTACGGTACTGTAAGTTCCTCTCACATTTCATTTTAAGTTTGGATATTAAATTATTTGTTCAGTTTTACTACATTTGTTGGATTTGCTTCTTTCTGTTACTTAGTTTATGACCATATAATCGTAAAAATAGACGTTAATGATATTCCCGTTTTCCATAAAATCATGTCTTGTATATCTATAATTTGTGTAAGGTTTGGTTCATAACTGTGAATGTTTGTAGATTTCACTTTTATCACGTAGATTTAATAGGATCTATACTAAGGTGTTGACAAGAGTCTAAACCTGTTCACCTTTTTGGAGGTATTTATGGTTGGTCAATCAGATCATGTGGTTAGGTACTCGACGTAAGTTATGTGGGATGTATTGTGAAATGTTGGATTAAAAATTAGTGATGTTTGTCACGTGGGGTTGTATTGCGACATATAGTCGTCATATTCGCTTGCAGATGTATAGAGGGGGAGAACTGATCAAATTAATTCAATTCTAATTTCTAATTCTTGCTTCATATGTTCTTGTTTCAACATGAGTCTGCAGATTTATTTGATGTTGTGTTTAGATATAAATTGAGAGAAGAAATTTGTTTGGATTATTCACTGGAATTACAAAGTGCTCATTGGACTAAAATATTCATCTGGGATTATTGTGAATTTATTCAAAGGAGTTCTGGAAAATGCCATTGCAATACATGAAGAGTGTTAGCTCATCAGTACATTCGAAGGATTCATTTGTAATACGTTTCTTTTGTACCTGAGTAGAACCTCTTTGGATTATTTTGGATTTATTTCATAACACTGTAAGTTCCACTTAAATTTTCATTTTATAATTTAGAGAATTAAATAATTTAATTCTAAAAAAACTTTTTGCGGATTAGTTTACAATACTTACATCAGATTCTCTTACTTAGCAATATGTGCTTTTTATATTAAAGAAATTCTTGAAAATAGGCGTCTGTCAAATTTTTGTTTGCAACTTCATTACCTGGTACTCCTGCTCATAATAATGACTGTATACTACATTAATTCTAATACCATGTTTATATGATCTTGAAATTCTTAAATTTAAGGGTATGCATATTTTTAAACAATACACATATGACTAAATTACCCCCAGTCGTGTACAAAGTCAGCAAGAATTTAAAGGTCAGCGTATTTCTAAGACATTAATGGATAGGACAGTCTGAGATTCACAGTTTAATACGCTTTGGGATATAGTCACCTAGACTTTGTGGTTCCTCTTTTGATTAAGATAGTGCCAACATAACTACTCCCTAGCAATATTTTTTATGAGCTTGCCAAATTCTTACAACTTTCTTCTGTCTAATTTTTTTTTTAAACATATCTTTTATTCTTAAATAATGTTATGTTGACTCCTGAACGTTCCAACATCCATTTTCATTTGCAAACATTCTTTAAATTTAATAAATATTTTACTGTGAATCACATTCAAGCTGAACTCAGTCACAGGAGCTGGTGGCATGCCACATTTAATCCTACCAGTTTGACCGATCCATAAAACTGAAATAAACTGCGATTAAGTTCTTTCTCAAGTTTTGCAGTTGGATTAGGAATTGCTGACAAACGGCGTACGAATATGGGCATTACAAGACACTTTAGAATAAGTATTTTACAAACTACTGGGCTATTTGTTCTTCTTTCTTCTTTTGTGCATTGAATAATTAATTCCTATATTAATTTCCATCATTTATTTTAATTGTAAAGAGCAATTGACACTACGGAATTGAAGAGGTATACATTTTCTCCATTCAAGAATATTGTCACCGTTCCGCCCAAACCTAATCAAAAATAAATAAATATAAAACGCTGCAGTGAATTCATTTCCCACCTGACACATGCATGATTCCCTTTCCTTTGGAATGGGCTTAATATTTCAATTAAACACTATGTCTTCTTGATTAGCATGAACATCCAGTTGAAATGGTGCTTTTATTCAATTCAAAACCTGACCAAGCGACATCTATCTTGTAAACAACAGAATAAATAACTAAAATTTCCTCTATGATTGTAGATTAAATATTCAGATCATTATTAATGGTAAACATGATTACTTGAATGTAAGTTAAAGATACAGTTTTGATTCTGACATTAGACACTTCTAGAATGGAAGTTTCCATTCAGATGACAGAGTGATTTCCGAATATGGCAATTGCGACCAATGGTCAAGTACAGAGCACCGTAATCGTGTTTACCTATACATTATTCATTCTTGCCTTCTGAAGGAGAGTCAGTCTTATTGCTGTGTTCAATTTTTCATTTTGCTACATTTACTTATTCAAATTATTATTCACCGAAATTACAAAGTGCGCAATAATATTCTTGGACAGAATCATTCATTTGGAATTATAGTGAATTCAGACAAGACTATTTTGGATTATATTATTGTGGCACGTCAAACGACTGTTCGCATATCGCTACACTCCAGGCCATTGGCACATTGGAACGCTAGGGACTACTGGCACATCAACACATTCATTATTAGAATTTATTTAAAATACCACCGGAATTCAATTGGAGCTTAATACATTTGGACTTGTAACATCTTTTATGACTGTTTGGGATGTAAGTCACAATACTGTAAGTTCTGTTAAAATTTTTTATTTTGTATTCGAGGGAAATAATTATTTGTTGAATTTTACAAAATTTGATGGTTTTCGCTCTTTCCTGTTACTTAGTTTAGGACCATTGAGTCAAAAAACTCTGCACTGCCTTCAAGTAGATGTACAGTTTGTGTATTTCATCACGATCTGTTGTGGTTTGTAATCGAGGTCCTATAAGTAGTTATATAACCATGCCTATCACCTAGACAAGTTCTTATTCCCTGTCCAACTGACCGGACTCAGATATTAAGCGTAGAAATCGACCGCCAGGACATTTTCTGCCAGATTTTTGCGTGTTTTTCGTATAGCATTCTCTATGACCACGCACAGTCGAAACGACGACATACTGCGCACGATAGTGAATGAGGCCAAAGGCTGGCCAATGACAGTGAACTTTTCCCACGAGACACTAGCGCCATGCTGCACTTATATTCAGCCTGGCTAGCACCCTTTCAAATATTAGCTTTTATGCATATTTCCTGATTTTTACTTGGCAAATTTTCTTAAGTAAAATTGTTTTTAAAATGTAGGAGAATACATTGAAATATATAATGTTTTAAAGTTAACGGCGTTTTATTTTGTATTTTTTTATAAAAAGAAAGCAACAAATTCAACGAGCTAATTTATATAAACATTTTAGTTACAAAAGAAGCACTTGTAAATATATGGCAAAAATTTCTACCGTAACAAAAGAGAAACGATATCTCTCTCTCTCTCTCTCTCTCTCTCTCTCTCTCTCTCTCTCTCTCTCTCTCTCTCTCACACGGTGATCTCTTCGGATCTACATCATTCTAAAATAATTACTGACTAAAGATGAAGAAAATTAGTTCAGATAACTAAACTTTGCAATAGCGCAAAGAGACGCATATTTTCCATGTGTAAAATATTCACATTGAAATAGTTTTCAACTTTGGTGGAACGGTTAGTTAATCTTCCCATAGAGACTTATACGTATAAAAGAAATATTAATTAGAAGTGTGTGACATGTCGACCACAGATAAAATTAGCACTTGAATATTACATATAATGGCCACATAATAATCAAACAGGTTAGATAGTTATAAAATTCAGTCCAAGCACGAATCGAACCTGTACCACAAGTATTTATGAACTAAGTATCATGCAGTAGCGCCCCGACCTATTTGGTCATGTGATCATCTCCATAAAAAGACTGAAACATGGACATAATGCTTGCGAACTTACTCGCTACACGAGCGTAATTTTACACCCAGTTTTATGCACAAACCCCTGGATTTCTATTTAGAAATGCAAGGTACATACTTGAAATTGCGATGATAAAATTGTGATGATAAATTGTGATGATAAATTTGCAAGTATATGTCAAACATAAGTCGGCTCTTGTATCTTGATGCTACATTGCATGTTTTGATAAAATCACTATTTTTAAAGAAATTCATTTTGAATGAGAGCAATAAAATCAAACAGGCACAATCAAATCTTAATGATAATAATAATAATAATAATAATAATAATAATAATAACAACAACAACAAGAACAATAAATCATTATCATGTTTGAGAAATGAAGCTTGCATGGACTTGTGCGTTCTACATAGGTTCAAACATAGGTACATAGTTCTACTGTATATATGGCAAATCAAATAGAATTCGAAAATATTTTTTATGGGCAAACTGTTATTAGTGTAGTAAATGGTTGGTGTGTGTGTGTGTGTGTGTGTGTGTGTAAATATGCTTTTTGATTCACTAATCCTCTGCATAATTTGTGCCCTTACACTGGATATGGTGCAGCGTACATACAATCATTAGTAGATACAAAAGACCTCGTGTATGAGGACATACAACCCTTGGGTAGATAAAATGGACCTCGTATGTGAGGACAAACAACACGTAGTAGATAAAATGGGCCTCGTGGATAAGGACATACAACTCTTAGTCGATACAACAGACCTCGTGTATGAGGACGGACAACCCTTAGTAGATACAACAGACCTCGTGTGTGAGGACATACAATCATTAGTAGATACAATGGGCCTCGTGTGTGAGAAGATACAAGCCTTAGTAGATACAACGGACCTCGTGCGTGAGAACATACAACCCCTAGTAGATACAATGGACCTCGTGTGCGAAGACAAACAACCAGTAGTAAATAAAATGGGCCTCGTGGATAAGGACATACACTCTTAGTCGATACAACAGACCTCGTGTGTGAGGACATACAACCCTTAGTAGATACAACAGACCTCGTGTGTGAGGACATACAATCATTAGTAGATACAATGGACTTCTTGGATAAGGACATACAACCCTTAGTAGATGCAATGGACCTCGTGTGTGAGGACATACAAAATCATTAGTAGATACAATGGACCTCGTGTGTGAGGACATACAATCAGTAATAGATACAACGGACCTCGTGGATAAGGATATACAACTTCTAGTAGATACAATGGACCTCGGGCGTGAGGACTGACAACCCTTAGTAGATGCAATGGACCTTGTGTGTGAGGACATACAATCGTTACAGAGACAACAGACCTCGTGTGTGAGGACATACAATCATTAGTAGATACAACAGACTTCGTGGATAAGGATATACGGCACTTAGTAGATACAATCGATCTCGTGTGTGAGGACAGACAACCCGTAATAGATGCAATGGACCTCGAGCAGAAGGACATACAACACTTAGATACCTTGAACCACGTGTGTGAGGACATACAATTAGTAGTAGATACAATGGACCTCGTGTATGAGGACATGCAAGCTTTATTAGATACAATAGGCCTCGTGGATAAGGATATACAACCCTTAGTAGATACAATGGGCCTCATGTGTGAGGACATACAATCTTTAATAGATACAATGGGCCTCATGCATGCATTGCTGAGTAGTCTGATAAAATAACTACGCATACATGGTGCACATGCGCACTCACGATAACGAAAATATACTTCTTCTGACTGGTCATACCAAAAATATGATAAAAGCAAAATCGATGTTCAGTTTAACTGTTCTAATGATTTACGGTCTCTGATCTTTTTTGCTGTAATTGCCGTCTACCGTACAACAGTCTTATGATGGGCAGAATTATCTTAAGACGGTCACCAAAAGGAACATTTTTTCTCAGGGTTCATTGGGGATCCTAATGGGCAATTGAATGCCCTTGAGAATTCCGGCATATTTTGCAGTGTTCCGATAATTCTAAAAGAAACAAAGAAAGATATTTATTATTCTCTAATAAAATTTGAAAAGACATTCATTAGAATACAACATAATTGTAACGTATTAAAATTAGTCTTTTTTGATTGGCAGGTTCTGCAAGCACAGATATTTGTTACGTTTGTATTTTAATGACAGAGAAATGATCACAATGACTAACAAATGACACATTCATGAAGGAATTCTGGCAGCTTCAAAATGCATAATGAATATAGTATATTCATCATACATGATTACTGCATATTCGACTTACATTAACGCGGTATATTCAAATTGCATGAACAGAGTATATTCAGTTTACATGAACACAGTATATTCACCATTCATGAACACAGGATATGCACCATATATGAACACAGTATATTCAACTTACGTGAACACGGTATATTCATCATACATGAATACTGTATATGCACAATACATCAACACAGTATATTCACCATACATGAACACAGTATAATCAACTTGCATGAACACAGTATATTCGCCATACAAGAACTCAGAACATTCACCATTCATGAACACTTCAATTTACACGATAAATTCACCATATATAAAAAACAGAATATTCCATTTACATTAACTTTCATATTCAACTTATATGAACAAAGTATATTCATCATACATGAATACAATATATTCATCATCTATAAATATATGTCTACCTAATCACTGTATTTATTTAATAAATAAAATATGATTTAATTTTTAACAAATATACAATAAATCGAGTGACGTTCATGAAAAATACATTTCACTCACGTACTTTCAAAATGCTGAATTTTATTTTATTTGCAGTCAATATGACCTACTTTGTTGCCAACATTTTTAATTTCATTCAGTCATTATCAAGATGTGTATTATATTTTAACACACATTTCAAGTTCTGCCAAAAACGTTGCCAAAACATTACCTGTTATAGAAACCTCCTACCATTCCCTTAGTAACAGTCATTGTGCATGCTGAACACGATTTATCACATGTCTACACTTACACATTTTCTGCACATATTGTGTTATGCCTTACATATTCACCTGAAATTATTTGGGCTGTGAGCTCCCGTAAGAATGTGGTTGATATCATCAGCTCTTCTACTGGAACCACAACGAATCTAAACGGAGAAGAAATGTTTATGAAGAATAAGAATTAAATAATTCTTTATTTTAAAATTACAATATTCGTTTTCGTCACCCGCCATAGCTGATTCTACTACGTTTCGTACACTGCCTGATTGAACCCGTATCATTTTATATCTCTCGCTCCCGCCCACCCACCCCCCACCCCCAAACTCTGGCCTGCGATCATCAATAAGATCCTAACATAAAATGTTACATGCACATGTACAAGTGTGCCTTTGCTACGTCAAGGAAATTCGCCTAATCTCTTGTGGAAGTAGTTCCATTTTTATAAGTCTTTGGAATGAATTGGCCGGGGTTCGAACCCGCGAACTCCCGCATCCGAGGCGGACGCTCCAAACACTTATCCACCGGAGCGGTGCCCTCGAAATGTCAAACCTGACAAAAATCTGCGCTTATTTAAATCTACAACATTGATTCTTCCATACGTTTTTAAAATTCATTATCTTTTTTAGTCATGAGATATGTATTCCAGATCTCCATTTATATATCCGACATTTCTCCATTTATATATCTGACATAATCTATACATAACGAAGTGATACCAAATGGAAGAATAGTGTAGGGGGCGATAGGAGGACAGTTGGACTTCTATGTTAAAAAAGGGTCCCGGCACTATGGGGACAAGATTTATAGGGACAATGGGAATTAGCATTACAGACAGGGTCCCGGCACTATAGGGACAATAGGAATTGAACAGGGGTGACGTCACAGTACTGGACATTGGCAACAATGTTGCAAGTGGCTGACCTCGATCGGGGGAACAGTGTGACAAGGGGTTGACCTGAAAACGCGCTACTCTATGGACAAATAGAGACATAAACATTGAAACGTGGTTAGAGAAAAGGTTAGAGACAAAGACATACATAGATTTATGGACATAAATCTATCACACAAAAAATCAACTAAACAAAATTTTAGGCAAGAGAGAACAGATATATTTTCGAGGCAATGGAGTGGCCCTGAAAAGGGCCTTTAACTTTTTTCTATTTTGTCTCCTCTCTTCTTCTCCTCCACCAACTTCTCATGTTCTCCATAATATTTTTCGTCTGCTTCTTCTCCTCCTCCTTTTCATTTTCCTCCTCTTGCTTCCTCTTTTTGTTTTCTTCTTCTTTCATCAATTTTTCGTTATACGTTCGTATCTTTCTTTCTCCTCTTTGTCCTCCTTTTCCTCTTTTTCCTCCTTGGTCATGTCTCTTAATCGTTCCTTGACCTTTTGGAATTATTAATCTCAATTTTTACTCTGTGGGGGCTATAACAACCATCTTCCAATCTAACCAGCATCTCTTCGACCATTCCGGGATCGTCCACCACCTCTTGCCACTGCATTGTCTTGTCCATGTGCTTAGAAGCCATATTTGTTATTCGATGTTGAATGGCGCGATTGACGAATGCTCCGCTTTATATCCCTAAAGCACGGACGTGAAGGAAAACATCCCCTCAAACCAACTACTTATATCACATACGAAACAATCCACAGTGATGAGAGTACTAACCTAAAATAAATTTTTATAGAAAACAACACACTAATACTAACAAAACCACTATACTTTCTATCAATACATAGTGGAGAAGGAAAGTATTTATTTACAAAACACAACATTACCTACTATCACATCAGCAAAGGAGTTAGTGTTTTTAGTCACACTACTTCACATTCTTACAAACCAAGCACTCATGGGTGTAGGGACAAGTGGTTTGTTAAGGGAAAAATTACACACATACTCACACGTACGCACGCACACAAACACAAACACAAACAAAAAGACACACACACACACACACAAACACACACACACGCACGAGTACAAACAAAATAACACACACGTACGTGCACGCACACACATACACATACACGTACGCATACGCCCACAAACACAAACAAAACCCCCACACAAACATACACAAACAAACACACACACACACACAATCATATGATTGGCAACTTGATCAGTCTCTCTTTTCTATAGATCTGGTTAGCTCTGAGAAGGGCTGTTTCTTCTAATTCCAAATGCACCTGGTTAATGGTGACACCTCCCAGGCCGGAAACGTTTGGGTAACTGTCCTTGAAACATTTTAATCTTCGATCTTGGATTGGAGTCCAGCGGCAATGGTGAAAGTTTTCACTTCCATTCGTCGTATCGGATACTTGGCGGTCGTTCTGCTCAAAGTGAGACTGATGCAGTTTCCCACTCTAGGTAACATTTCCACGTGTTGCACGTAGAGTCGGACTTCTTCGATGACTGTTTTGTAATTGGCAGCTTCAGACATCAAATGGAAAGCGGTACTGCTGCGATTCAGTATTAGGCAGACATCCACTCCTTTCAGCAAATACTTCTCTTGTAACCACATGTCCACATGTCCAAATGCAAACGATCCATCAGTTCTAATCTCTGCCCATCCTCGATTTTGTTTCGTCGGTCGTTGAATTCCACATTGTGGTTTGGTTCTTTATCTGTAATCAAATTGGTGTCTTTGAATTTTCTTACCGTGTCAGGTTTCCATACCACGCAAGCATCCAGATGGTTGTTATTGACTTCTTTTTTGTACGTCAAGAGATTTTTCAAGGCACGCTCGGTAAGGGTAAGTATCCATGCTGCTACTGACCAGTTTGTTATTCAAGTACAAATCCTCTTCGTTGAACGAGGAATGCATGAAACTGTTGACGGGAGCTACTTCCTCGTTGCCGTCTATAAAATTTCCAGTCGGATCGAGAACTTTCACTCTAATCCTACCAGAAAAATGGAAGAGCCAACACAGATTGAACGTCTGATCAGAGCTTTGCGAGGTGTCATACGAGAAGAAAGTGAGGAAGAAGAGGAATAAACTGTGAGAGTGAAGAAATTCAAAAAACTACTCCCCCTCCTTTCGAGATAAAAGTCAAGATACTTGTTATATGTCAGAAAAAGAGCATTGGTCTTCATAATGTCCACAACGTCAAAGTAAGACAGGGATTATAAGAGACAATAGTCAAGATACCTGTTATCATTGTCAAGAGAAAGGACACTGGTCTTCAGACTGCCCTAAGAAATAAAAGGAGAAGGAGGAAGAGAGGGGATTCGAACAGGAAGAAGAGGTACCCTCCGAAAAGGAAGAACCCAGACACGTTCAGAAAGAGATGAAAAGAAGACGAGAAGAAAGTGAGGAAGAAGAGGAATAAACTGTGAGAGTGAAGAAATTCAAAAAACGGAGAGGATGAAAAGAGAAAGAAGAAGTCTATTAACTTTTTAAAGTAATGTGATGTGAAATTGGATTGTAAATTGTACCAGAGAATATACCAGAAAGAAAAACATAAGTGTCTATTGGTTTTGATTTTTATAATAAGGACCTACACGCAATCACTCACACACGTCCATCACGAATAAAAAAGGATTTGAGTTGCATTAGACAAACATTGAGTAGTCTCATTTCGAGAAAGGTGGGTGGTCCTGACAAAGGCCGTTGGGTGTTTGGTTTTTGTTTGTTTAAAAAAAACAAAACAAACTCAGGAACTGAAAGTAATGAGCTTTAACTGCCTTATCCCTTTGCCACGACCAAGACCTACTTCTGAACTTGCTACTAACGATGATTTGGGAGAAATCACTAGTGTTGGTATATCAGGCGTAGTAGGTGTGTTGACGGGGTTGGGCTGTTTGGCTCGGCAAGGTCGTTTTCTCTTGTCGTATTAAAGAAGTCTGATACATTTGTTTCAGACTCCTTTACTCTGCCAACATGTCTAAGAGTACCGTCACCGTTTGACTTTCACTGTCCCTCTCTCCTAGACCTTGTTTCTTCTCTGCTTTTTCTTCCTCCTGCCGGTTTGTTTTTTGTTTTTTTTTGTTTTTTTGTTTTGTTCTTGCCTCTTCTTCTTCTCGATGTTGCTGTTGAATGAGAAAGGCTTGTTCTGCTTCTTTCTGCTGTTGGAAAAATTTCTCCAATTCTTCTTTCTGTCTTTGTTTAAAATCCTCGACGTATGGTAAGGAAGGAGAAGGCGGCGAAGGTGCTGGGACAGGAACAAATTCTTGTGAAGAAGAGAGAAAATCCACTAAATCCCAATTAAAATCGTTCTCTTCTGGAAGTAGGACTTTGTTTGCTTTGGTAGCCGCTGCTATGCCATCACTTCTCGTCTCCATGGCCGGTGCACCCCAATTATTTGTCTTCGTAGTTACCGTCATGTTCTAACAATTTTGCATTGATTCACTGCGCACAGACGGTAGCCCGCCTATATAGGGAATGTGACGTCACAGGTAGCTCTCTTCGGATTGGAAGACAGGCTCCGCACTGTGACTGAATTTTGTAACGAGTGTTAGGATTGGTGAAAGAACTCAATCCGTTTCGATCCGCTCTTCCACAATAAATAACCGTGGTTCATCTCATTTCATTCACTTGTTCTCGTCACAAGATGTGGACTAACGTAGAATCGTCTACCATCCTATCGTCGATGCTGTTCAACCCGGACTATCCCATGTATGTCAAATCATCATGAGCAATTACCCAGATCACAGAGACAGCCCTTTGGAAACGAAGAATCCATGTGGAGAGACAAGGCTGCCTGAAGTGAGTCTTAATCTACGGTCCAGAGGTCAGACGAAGTTTGAGGAAGAGAAGAAGATCCGTGCTATGTTAACTGAATAGTGTTAACAAAAAAATCCCCAAAGGCCCTTTTCAGGGCCACTTCATTGCCTCGAAAAGATATCTATTCTCTCTTGCCTAAAAAATATTTTAGTCGATTTTTGTGTGAGATTTATGTCCATAAATCTATGTATGTCTTTGTCTCTAACTCTGTCTCTAACCACGTCTCAATGTCTATGTCTTTATTTGTCCCTAGAGTAGCGCTTATACAGGTCAAGCCTTGTCACACTGTTCCGCCCGATCGAGGTCAGCCACCTGCAACATTGTTGCCAATGTCTAGTACCGCGACGTCACCCCTGTTCAATTCCTATTGTCCCTATAGTGCCGGGGCCCTGCCTGTAATGCTAATTCCCATTGTCCCTATAAATTTTGTCCCCATAGTGCCGGGACCCTTTTTAACACAGAAGGCCGATTGTCAACCTATTGCTTTCTCAAGTACTTGGAGGTCTTCATGAAATTGAGATAGTGGTTGAAAAGGGACTTGTTGACTTTTTATCATGATAGAGCTAGTGGTAGTAATGCATGTAGGGAGACCGTTTCGTATGAATGATTTGAAACTGTTATCCCCCCACCCAATCTTGATCAATTTGGAACTATCAGGGACTATTGCATTCGGTTAATACGATTTGGCCATTTTTGTGAACATTTGAGCACAGATAGCGGTTTACTGTAATATAGCGCGTATCGTCACCGGTTGAAGCCATGTTTCAGCTACCTTCTTAGACGAATAAAACGATTGTATTACAATCAGCCAAAGGGGTCTCTTTACCGAACCAATCCAACCCTCGCGTGAACAGTGCTAGAAGTCACTTGTTTTCCCCTTATTCCAAGGACTCTTGACTACAACCGTTCTCTACTGGAAATTCTAAGAACGCGCCCAGACTATAAATAATTTTCCTCTAATCAATGAATGACCACAAATATCACAACTTCACATTTGCATCACAACTTGACAACTGCATGGTTTCTTCTTATTAGCTTTCTGTACCGTAGCGCTAGTACTTCACACCTTGAAAATATAAATACAACTCAAACAGCAAATACAGGGAACTAGTTTCCCTCTCTATCCCATCAGTCAAATCATGATTTTAAGGTTCATTTCGCATGTAGCTCTACACCATATTTACCATCATAGCAACAATAAAAGGCGTCTCCAGATGATGGAGCAATCCCTTCTCAATGATTCCATGGTACAAAATATCAGTCTCCATCATAAATAATTCACATGGAGATACACAATCAGTCAACACAATTAGATTTTAATATGAACTTCTTGGCTAAAAGCCCACTTATGCGACTCTGACCTGAAGTCACTACGGAACTAAACCATGCCATCATTAAATATAATCAAAACTGCACTTCGTGATGTTTGCCCCCTTTTAATTGGCTAATTACTCTGACTGAGGAATATTTCCCTAACACCGATTTCCCATAATCAAACAGGTAATTACAAAAATCTAATAAATCTACAAAAATGGAGACCTAAGTATAAATGGCACATACTCTATATTTATTACAGTATTGTGGTACCTACCTCGCGTATAATACCATTTTCCATACGTATCTACCAACGATGATCCCAGTCGGTGTAGCTGTCTATTGGACACCACTGATAGAGTTATTGGAAATAAGATAGAATTCAATTTTTTTTTTTTTTTTTTTTTTTTGTATTGTTTAATGCGTGCATATTACCTGTGCTAGATTGATGAAGAACAACTGGTCCGAGGTAAAGTTTAGACCGGGAAGTGTTGGCTCGGGGTGACTTTGAGATTTTAGCCACCGATGGTATCCCTGGAATGGACCAAACAGTAGTTCATGGACCAGAATCGGTATCTATTTTTTAATATAATTACAATCATGCCCGACTTAACATATTCTTATTTGTACATGTCCCTTTTACGACAGCTGATCTGTATGAAGAAGTGAATTCCTCACGTTTCACTTTGAAAGTATGTTAGATGTAATTTATTAGTGTCGGAATTGTAAGCAAGGACAATTTCTCAGCTTTTTTATATTAATTCATTAAATTTTTACATCGTAGTTTTGAGTGAGGAATCGTTCCATATCAATGTTTCGCATAAATGTTATATAGATATAAGAGTAAACTGGTTCGATTATATACTGAAGTTCCAAGAAATATAAAGTTTGGAAGGCATCAGAAGTTGAAAATTAAAATGCTGGTAATGGATTAAGGCCAATATGGAAACTGAGCATCATCTAATCTGTAAATGTTGCAACCAATACTAAAGGATTATATATATATATATATATATATATATATATATATATATATATATATATATATATATATATATCAACTGAAGATTCTGAATTCGTGTATTGCAATGTCCTTGTTCTAACTGATGTTTCTGATGCAGCTGTTGCTATTGCAGCTGCTTTCATAACAGAGACAAAAGTAATATACACCTACTAGGTATGCTTGTGTAACACCTCCGTTATCAGCGATGTTCTCTCCCTGCGTCCGTATACCATTTACCTGTCAAAATGAAACACCTTGGGATAGTATATAAGTACAAAAATCACAACTAGAAAACAATGGCTAGACAAGATATACGGTAACCTAGCCTACATGTATTGTACATGTATATGTAAGGTAAAAGTTACTTTTAATACCATAAAATTAAACAGACAATGTGGTCATCTCATGCTGGACAAATATACACAGGCATCCTCTCATCTATACATATAACTATGCATGTACTCACAGATCGATACATGTAACCAGACAGATATACACATGCCTGCACTCATCTATACATGTAATCAAACAAACATAAACATGAATTCAGTCATCTATGCATGCTAGCAGACATATAGACACATAAATTCACCCATTTATACAGGTAACCGGACAAATATACACATGCATTCACACATTTATACAGGTAACCAGACAAATATACACAGGCATTCAGTCATTTATATATGTAAATAGATAAATAAAATTATGTACTTACTCATCTATACATGTAACCAGACAAGTATATACATAAATGCACTCAGTTTTACATGTAACTAGGCATATATACACATGCATTCGCTCATCTATACATGTAACCAGACAAAAATACACATGCATTTACTCATCTATACATGTAACCAGACAAATATACGTACACATTTACTCATCAATACATGTAACCAGACAAATATACGTACAGATTTATTCATCTATACATGTAACGTATTCACTCATCTATAAAGTAATCAGACAAATATGGACATGAATCCATTCAGTTACACATGTATCTAGGCATATATGCAGATATATTTACTCATCGATACACGCAGCCATTTAAAGAGAGTTAAAGTTGTTTTCTGTGAGTTTATCGTTGTATAAACTGTCAGTTCAAACAGCAAATAACGCTATAATTTTATGCATTTTTTATTGTTATTTTTTTAAAGATTTTTGCTATCAGTTTTAGAGCTTGTTTAAGCGTATGAATTCTAGTTGAGGCGTCGGCTACGTAGCTATTAATAGAACAAGGGATTCTCCATCTGCAACATAATACCTACGTCAATATAAAACAAAAATTCTACCAATGATAGGCGATCTAAAGTTTTGAACATTCCACAGAATGGTCTTAGTCATTTATCTAAACTGGCATATATGATCTGAGTAGAAATTCAATATTCAAAACAAAGGATTGTTGTTTTGTTTGACATACGAATGACTCTTGGATTGGATGCTATCATGCGTTCATTGTGACTTGGCCGAATCGTTATTGTCCACACCCGTGAGTAGCCTATTACTGTGTCTATAAATCAATCTATTTGCGAGTTAATTTATATATTAGGCTACCTACAGGGACTACGTACGAATAAAATTAAGATTATCGGTAAATGGTTATAGTGATGGGGTCCAATAGTCAGACAGTGCAAGACAGCGACGCTGACAGTTACGATGAGAGTGAAGTGGATCTCCTACCCACCAACATCGTAACTATCAAGATCGGCGTCTTACACTGTAGGAATGTGAATCCATTTTTGATAATGTTAGTCTTTGAACCCCCTTCCTCCCAATCCCTATATCCATTTACCTATAGTTTTAAATTCATTTGTAACGAGCTGCAGTGAAAGTGCTGTAGCCCTAATGTTCTTAGCAGATTTTGAGTTTCCCAGCTTTTCTTTTTCAAATCTACTCAAAAAATAATTGATATTCAGAAAAACAGCAAAGATGTGTTATTTAATTCCATGAAATCAATTTATTCAATTTTCTAAATCAAATATAATCCCACCGTTTTTATTTCGTTTTAAAGGCATGCAGTGTGTATATCTTCCATTTCAGTGTTTACGCTAGTTACTTTGCACGTGACTCTATTTATAGAAGTTAGTATAAAGTAGTTCTCCGTGCAGTTTATACAGCAATAAACGCGATTGTGTATGATCACATGATTATGTTCTGACCAATGGAAATCTTCCCTTCATTTATCAACTGATGCAGCTGCAATTATACAAGTATACACACGCATGTATTAATGTATACATGTAAGCAGACAGATATGCACATGCATTTTCTCATCAATGCATGTAACTAGACTAATATACACACGGATGCGCTCATTTGTGCATGTACCCAGACTAATATACACATGCATTCGCTCGTCTATACCTGTACCCAGACAACGATACACACACATTTACTCATCTATACGTGTAACGTATTCACGCATCTATCCATGTAATCAGACAGATATACACGTGCATTGACTCATTTATGCATGTAACCAGACAAACATAAACATGCATTCACTCATCTCTATGATATATAATTTGAAAAAAAATAAACATGTGTGATTTAGAATTTTTAACAATTTCCTGTCATATTATCACCAGTCCTATACCATGTTTATAAATCTTTGGTATGACTCGGCTGGGGTTCGAACTCACGACCTCACGCAACCAGGCAAACGCTCTAACCACTTAGGTCACCGAAGCTATCCAAATATAACTATGCATTCACTCGTCTATAATGTAACAAGATCAAGATATATATATAT
>JAECUM010044524.1:0-15618 GCA_016617855.1 Megalonaias nervosa | reverse complement strand
ATATATATATATATATAGTATGCGACATTGCAATCTCTTCTCAATATCACTTTGTGACACATCAATTCGTCAAAATATGGAAATCTCCAACAAAGTCGCTTTTCTTTTCTTCTATCAATAGTAATATGGAAAAACTTTAAATTGTCGTATCTCCGTATTCTTATTTAAACATTCAGGTAAAGTGTCCTTAAACAAGACAAATTAGAGTGGTTGCTATTGCTACGGAAGCCACTGCCGCCACTACCATTATAACTCCTAGCACCAGCGTCACCATCACTACCACCACCACTTCTGGAACTACCTATTATACTTCTTCTTTGACATTTATCTTAACTTATGGACGTATGAAAGTTTCATGTTTTGCTGCTGCCGATATATATTGCTGCTTTTGCTCTCAATTTGTTCTGGTTATCTTTTAAGAAACTCACAGCAGTCCGTTCCGGGCTCGACTGACGTTCTTATCATGGACGTGTCCAGGATGAGTTATGAAGAAGTCTATTTTCATTACTGCTAATATCTCCCACACGGACATGGACCATATCACCACCTTGACGAAATGAATTCTCAAGTGGCTACTTTAGAGCCTCATTGCAAAATGGGGAGGGGAGGGGGCGAGGCGGGAGATGCTCAGGGAGAATGAAAGCCCAATAATTTTAATTTCGTTAGGATTAATTTCTTTCCAGAATCGTTATTATGCCAGTATATCTATTCTTATTCACACAGTTGCGTGTTTAGGAATATAAATTTACGTCAAAAGTAATAAAGATGAGGAAATAAAGTCTGATGTACTTAGAACATAGCTATTACACAGCTTTAGACAACTTAGAACATAGATATTACACAGCTTTAGACAGCTTAGAACATAGATATTACACTAGGCATCTTAGAACATGGATATTACACAGCTTTAAACAACTTAGAACATAGCTATTACACAGCTTTAGACAACTTAGAACATAGACATTTCGCTTTAGACAGTTTAGAACATAGCTATTTCACTTTAGACAGTTTAGAACATAGTTATTACACAGCTTTAGTCAATCAGGTCCACAATCAAATATACTACATCGGCTTCAAATCCCAATAATCTTCCAAAACTGTATAATTTGCGTTGAGGGGGGAGTACCAAGATTGGTCGGCCTAGATGGGCTATAGACAAAGAATTTGTCTTCCGTATTTATCCCTTTATAGCAAAACTAAATGTGAATAGCGATGGCCCAGATCTTGTGTCGCGTCATGCACCAGCAGATTAAGATCCACACTGATTATTCTATACGTCCGGTGAAGCAATTAGTGTGCACCCTGATCTGCTGGTGTATTATGGGACTGCAGATCAGGATCCACACTGCTTGCTATATATACACACCGATCAGGGCATTCGCAGTTCGCAGTTGGATGCGCTTGTCAGCGTACAATTCGATCTGTCGGAGCAAGATGCGGAGACAAATCATGGTGAACGTGGCTTCTAGTTGGTATTCGTTGTGAAAAAAAATATGTGGCATGTTCACTAATTGTAGTGGAGTTGTAAGTCATTCATATTTACATATCAATATTATAGAAGAAATTAATATTCCACCCGAAAAAGTGAGATAAGCCTCAAAAATTGTCCCAGGTCTTTATCAAAAGATTTGATCTAGTTTATTTGTCTGTAAACAACACACACCCGGATTAATTGAAGTGAAAAGCGTTTAATTCCCACGTGAGTCGAGAATTCATAGCTGCCTTTATAGAGTGGAGGAAAAGCGTTCAAATCAAAATCTGGATTGTCAAGGTAATAAATGTTAGACTGATTCCCTGACCTTTGGCTCCAACAAAATGATCCAAAAAATACAAAACAAGTTTGACTGCATAGACCTTTTGGGACTCATATCTGACACTGGACCCTGGGGCCTGCTTTACGTCCGATTCCTGCACCGCTTTGTGCCCTGGCTTATTTATGGGCAACCGTGCGCATAGCTCGGCCCCCGTCACTGCCAGACACAAATAAAGCAGACATTTAGATAACATAGGCAAATTTACAATTCCCAGACGATACTTTCGTGTTGGGGACTTACTTACAGCTCGCAGTGTAAATCTGTGATAAGATCGTCTTGAGAATATATACAAGGTAAGATAACTGTTTTTGACATGCATGCATTTACGGATGAATAAAAAAGAAACAAGTATACATAATCGAATGAAATGAACCCAAATAATATATCAGGATAAAATAGTAAAAAATAATATACAAAAGCGTGATGAAGGAGGTTATGACTTCCTAAACATTTATGTCAAATTTAATAATCAAATAAAGAAAAGAAAGATTCAAGCCATTTGCGAATTCGGATCGATACAGTTTACTTAATATTGCTCTAGTGAGTCAAATGCACATTACATTACCATTTTCCTCTTCCGTAATGCACTTACCAAGCTATTAACTCATTAATTAGAAAGAAAGAAAAGAGAAAAGAAAGAAGAAAGACAAATAAAAGAGAAAGAAAAACGGTTTGATAGATGGATAGATGGATGAGTAGACGGATGAATGATGATACAAAGATAGATTTTACGAACTAGAGGGTAGCTCGCAACTTACTTTGCCGTCCTGCTTGAATGTCGAGATTATTTAGAACGAAAGAGAAATGAAGAAAGAAATCAAGCAGGAAAAAAAAAAAAACAGAACGGAAAGAAAAAGAGAGAAAGAAAGACGGATGGATGGATGGGTGGGTGGGTGGATGGATGCATACATGCATGGATAGATAGATAGATAGATAGATAGATAGATAGATAGATAGATAGATTTTACAAACGGAATTATGGCAGTTGTCTAATGAGAAATAATTATTTGGCTGCCGTCCTGTTTTGAAGTTGCTCTGCCTTACTAAATCTGTCAGGGGACAATCTTAGTTGGATCCTAATGAAGAGAAGAAGTACACGTCTTAATTTAGTAGCTATAAAAATGATAAGCTCATCACTTTACGGGCCAACAACGGCTTCACCGAAAGACACGCTCGGGACTTCTGAACCTTGCTCAGATTAATCATGGGAGACTGACGACTGGTATGAGGTACCACGAAAATTAAATATCTTTGGAGATTTGTCCCTGTTTTTATTCTACAGATAAAACTAAATTAGTAGATAAACAATCGGAGTTTATGGCAATTAAACTCATGTTCATGAAACTCAGAAAAGCCTCTGATGACAAAGGATATTTTGTAGAAAGCTTACGTGCTGTGGAATGGTGAAGCTTCACCGGGTTCATCTTAACCTGCAAACTTGTTAAAAATGTTTCGTCAAAATTCGAGAAGGAAAGTAAGAAATCACGTGATTTACTTTTCGAAATTTAAAAAGATAAGTGTGATAGCCTAGATGATGCAAATCGTATGCAAAATTCATTGCTTTGTTCTAAATGTCATGAAATAGTGGGATTGCTAACTCGTAGTGAGTTTCTGCAATAAAATAAAATCATCAGTCCTATATAGAAGCACATTATAAACATCGCCTGTGTATCTGCTTTGTAACAACAACAACAACAACAACAACAACAATAATAATAATAATAATAATAATAATAATAATAATAATTACTACTACTACAAGCTAAGTACTACTACTACTATCAATAATAACAACACTACTACCACCACCACCACTACTACTACTACTACTACTACTACGAATACTACTGCTACTCCTTCTACTACTACTAACCTCAGATAAACAGATACAAAAAGCAAATCTCAAAGGAAGAAAACTATTTTGAATGCGAGAGGAGGGCGGTTTCAGACACTTTCTCTTTTTAATGTCACCTACAAGAGTTAGAACTGACCGAATTGTAGCGGAAACGACTTGGAACATCGTACGCATGCTAATTACCTCCAAATTTCACAATTTTAATTTGATTAAGTATTTAGGAGACCGTCATATGAACGTATCGTATTGTATATTAAGTGTATTACAAGTATTTCATTCTATGGTTCAAGTAACCGGTTCCTTGTCCACGTGGCGGATGCGTTAACGCCCATATCTTTTAGTGAATGAAACAAGGAAATGATACCTACAACGACCCATCTTCTGTTTCCTGTAGAAGTCTAAAGTTTATGAGAGGACATTTGTCTCATTGATACTTTATTTTTAAAAATAATGGCACAATTTTACATATATTAATGAAACCTACACAAGTTGACAGGCTATCGTATCATAGTAGGATTGTTCAAATACGTACATAAGTTGTTAGGTTGGCGTATCATTGTTTAAACATGTATATAAATTGTTAGACCGGCGTATCATTGTAGACTGGTTCAAATACGAATTCATTACTTTAAAACCAGTACTTATTAATGCCAGTTTGATTAATGAATGGAATATAACTAAAAAAAAAAAAAAAAAAAAAAAAAAAAAAAAAAAAAAAAAAAAAAAAAAAAAAAAAAAAAAAAAAAAAAAAAAAAAAAAAAAAAAACAAAGCAAAAAACAAAAACAAAACAAAACAAAACAAAACGAAACAAAACAAAAAACAACAAAACAAAAAACAACGAAATAAAAAAAACAACCAAAACCAAAAAAAACAAAAAACAACAGAGGTAACGGATCCAACGTAATCAGATATCAGTTTTGGTCCGATGAATTAATTATAATTTTAGTTTTATATAAAAACATCACGGTTCACAGTCTGATCAGCCGATTGCTGATAACATGACTTCATCAGTTAGGACCGCTGTTGCTGGACATTATTCCGCTTAATATTTTTTTTTTGCCTCCAAGATTTTTATTTTGTAATGCAACTTTTGCAGATACAACCTATATAGATCTACTTCAATAATAGTATAGACTTTACATACCGATAATCAAATTTAATCATCTTTTCGATAAGTACGGATCTTGTGATGCCAACCAGGCAAGATAGACAAAACGTGTTATCATTGTAGGTCCTAGACATATAGGATTACATAATGTCTATCTAAAAATAGCAATATCTCAATGCATGTATATATCTTAATTTTTCTTCTCCCAGGAAATTAAGAAATTCAGACTAGTACTGAAATATTATATAAAAGCTGGAAAGAGTACACACACATCTGACCTTTACATTCCGGAATGTTATTTCATTGCAAATATACAACTTCTTTCATATGAATTTTTTTTTTCAATGTCCGTATTACTGATTGTGCTTATTTTCAAACGTCCTATAATGATCTGATTCGTGATGATACAGCTTGGGATAAAGAAATACGGCATATAGCCTGTACAGAATGATTACACGTGTCGGGATAAATAGATACATGACATGGCCTGCAACACATGGTGATACAAGTAGGGATAAAGATTATGCAGCATATAGCCTATAATTTATGATGATACATGTTGGGGTACAGATACATCATATAACCTATAACAATACATGATGACACGTGTTCGGATAAAGCGGAAGAGCATACAGTCTGCAACAGATGATGATACATGCTGGGATAAAGAGATCGTATAGCCGACAATACACGACGCAGGCTGGAATAAAGAGATCCAACCTACAAAATACATTATGATACAGGTTGGGATAAAGAGATATGGCGTATATCCGACAATACATGATGATACAGGTTGGGATAGAGATATGGCGTATATCCGACAATACATGATGATACAGGTTGGGATAGAGATATGGCGTATATCCGACAATACATGATGATACAGGCTGGGATAGAGATATGGCGTATATCCGACAATACATGATGATACAGGTTGGGATAGAGATATGACGTATGGCCGATAATACATGATGATACAGGTTGGGATAGAGATATGACGTATATCCGATAATACAAGATGATACAGGTTGGGATGGAGATATTATATATATATATATATATATATATATATATATATATATATATATGAGGAGTATATATATATATATATATATATATATATGAGCATTTTATATGAATACAAACTACTTAGTTTTTTGGAGACATTTATTGTGATCTATTGATATGTACCATTTTCATGACGCATGTGTATATGTAAGGCATGGAAAGCATTTAATTTTACATCGTGTGTTTACATTGTTTGCTGTAAATCACACATGTAATAGTTTCATGCACAGATTGGTATTCAGAGACGATGTTATGTACGATGTTTTGCCAAAGAACGTTCGGCTTCCAAAAGTGAGAAGGAATGTTATCATTTTCTATACAGAAATTAATTAAAAGTAATAAAATTAGAAAATATACATTCATTTCTGCAAATATTTAGTAAATTTCTGTACTAAACAAAATAAAAGTCAAAGATATAGCGTAGAGTATTTGTATGTAGGGATAGAAGGCCTCCATAACGTTTCTTCAGTACATTTGTATGGCTATATTTTTATTGTATCATAAATGGTCATCTATTTCGCATGATAATTCTACTTATTTGAAATCATTTGTTATTGGGATTTTAATGTTACTCCTATGAATATATTAACTCTTAATAGTAACTGCTATATGATCAATATTATTATTTAATACAAATTATTGAGACTGTTGGTTATAATTACATGTAATGAAATAGAGGGAACATAATAATAGTTAATGTTAATTATGTTATATCAATTTATTTATTGACATTTGAAGACAAGAATAAATCCTCAATTTTTCTCATTCTGAGTTTATGCAGTCTATATACTCGGAAAAATATATGGTTTCTTCACATATAAGTAGCTAATGTAACAACACATAATTTCTAGGAGGATTTCATCTTTTATTAGATGACTTTCTTTATACTACTGGTATATCATAATACTGCAACCAGTCCAAAGCTTAAATTTAAGGATTGCTAAGTCCAGAAACAGGAAGTAACTCTCTTAATATAAGTGAGCTTGCGCTGGAAATTAAACTGGGGTGAGTACGTTATTCGTTCGTCCGTCGAGTCGACGAGGACCACTCTAGTCATCCGAAGGTTGTAGGGGCTGGTTCTGTTCTGTGTGTGCGCAGGTGGCTGATAAGGCCAATCCTTGCACGGAAGGTTTGTTTGCATAAAGGACAAGGGATGAGTGAGACATCTCCAGGAGGGTTGATGGCACGCGCTTTTCTGGCTTGCCTCTTCAGCTCCGCTGCTGCTGTCCTGCTAGATTCACACAACTTGGAGCCTTTGTGCACGGAGGAACGCCATGTGACTCGATCGCTGGCTGCTTGCTCCCAGAGATCAGGTTTTACGTTGAACGCTTTCAATGTCGCTTTCAGATTGTCTTTGAAGCGTTTCTTCTGACCTCCATGGGATCGCTGTCCTTGCTGTAGCTCGCCATAGAAGAGTCTCTTAGGCAGCCGGTGGTCTGGCATGCGTACAACGTGTCCTGCCCAGCGTTGCTGAGGCTGCATCAGGATGGTGTGGATGCTGGGGAGATCAGCTTGGGTGAGTACCTCAGTGTCTGGAACCTTGTCCTGCCACTTGATGTTCTGGATTTTCCTGAGACTTGTTGTATGAAAGTGGTTCAGCTTCCTGGCGTGGCGTTGGTACACCGTCCACGTTTCACATGCGTAAAGTAGTGTGGGGAGCACAAGTGCCCTGTAGACCTTTAGTTTGGTCTGGATGCTGATGCCTCTTCTATTCCAGACGTTGGTATACAGTCTGCCGAAAGATGCGCTGGCTCTGGCAATGCGGAGGTTCACCTCGTCGTCAATAGTTACGCTCTGTGACAGTGTGCTGCCAAGGTAGGTGAAGCGGTTCACTACGTTGAGTTTTTGGCCGTTGACGGTGATGTTGGGCTCAACATAGGGCTTTCCATGGGCAGGCTGATGCAGGACTTCAGTCTTCTTGGTACTGATGGTGAGACCGAAGCTTGTGCAGGAGCTGGAGAACTTGTCAACGCTGCGTTGCAGGTCGGCTTCTGAGCCAGCGTTGAGGGCGCAGTCATCAGCAAATAGGAAATCCCTGATGGTGTCTGTCATAACCTTGGTTTTCGCTTGAAGCCTCCTGGGGTTGAACAGTTTTCCATCTGTACGGTACCTGATGCCGACTCCAACATCTCCGTCTCTGAAAGCATTAGTCAGCATGGCGGAGAACAATAGACTGAATAGTGTCGGTGCCAGAACACAACCCTGCTTGACGCCATTGGTTACTGGGAATGGCTCAGATGTCTGTCCATTGTCCTGGACTCGTGCCTGCATGCCGTCGTGGAAATGCTGCACCATGGATATAAATTTTCCTGGGCATCCGTATTTGGCCATTACCTTCCACAAGCCTTCTCTGCTGACAGTATCAAAGGCCTTTGTCAAGTCGACATAGATGGAGAAAAGGTCTGCGTTTTGCTCCTGACATTTCTCTTGTAGCTGCCTCGCAGCAAACACCATGTCGATGGTCCCACGTTTTTTCCGGAATCCACACTGGCTTTCTGGTAGGAGTCCCTGGTCAAGGTGTGTAGTGAGGCGGTTCAGTAGGATTCTGGCGAGTATCTTTCCTGCGATTGAGAGCAAGGATATACCCCGGTGGTTGTCGCAGGCCTGGCGGTTCCCTTTGCGCTTATACAGGTGGATTATGGAAGCGTCTTTGAATTCCTAGGGGATCGTCTCTTGCTGCCACATCAGTAAAAACAGTTGGTGGAGCCTTTCTATCAGGGCTGTACACCCTTCCTTGTAGACTTCAGCTGGGATGGAGTCTGAACCAGGGGCTTTGCCACTGGAGAGCAGACGTATCGCTTTCTGTGTCTCGAGCAAGGTTGGAGGGTCATCCAGTGCTTCGTTGATGGGTAATTGGGGGTGACCACTGATGGCATCATCGTTGATGGATGAGGGGCGATTCAGGACGCTGTCAAAGTGTTCAGCCCAACGTTCAAGAATCTTCTCTTTGTCAGTAATTAGTGTGTTCCCGTCTGCGCTGAGAATGGGGATGATCCAGAGGATGTAGGTCCATACACTTCTTTCAGGGCGTTGTAGAAGTTCTTCATGTCATGGCTGTCTGCATAGCACTGGATCTCATCAGCTTTGTTGCTCAGCCATGTATCTCGCATCTGGCGGAGTTTCTGCTGTACAGTTCTGCGTATATTGTTGTATGCATCTTTTCTGGAGGTGGACTTGGGGTTGTTGAGGTAGGTTTGATGGAGGCGGTGTTTTTCATCCAGCAACTGCTTGATCTCGTCGCAGTTCTCATCAAACCAGTCTTGGTGCTTTCTGCTTGAGGGTCCTAGGATTTCCGAGGCTGTGCTGTAGACCATCTCTCTGAATGCCACCCAGTCGGTTTCCACATTCGGATTGTCCAGAGGGGTGGATTTCAGACGCCCTTCCAGGGCATCCACAAGAGACTGTTTGGTACTGGTGCATTTCAGCTTGGTGATGTTTAGTCGTTTAGGAGCCTTCTTTCCCTGTGGGCGTCTTTTGGGCTGAATGCGGATGTTAAGCTTGGTGATGATGAGGCGGTGGTCTGTCCAGCAGTCGACGCCGCACAAGGACTTGGTCACACGCACATCCTGCCTGTCCCTCTTCCTGACAATGACGTAGTCGATGAGATGCCAGTGCTTTGAATGAGGGTGCATCCATGACGTCCGGTTACGGGTAGGGAGGCGGAAGACTGTATTGGTGATCAGCAGTTCATGTTCGGCGCAAGTCTGGAGCAAAAGGAGGCCGTTGCTGTTACAGTGACCCACTCAATGCTTTCCTAGCACTCCATCCCAGGCAACATGATCACAGCCTACTCTTGCATTGAAGTCGCCAAGAATGACGAGCTTATCTGCCATTGGAACGTCAGCAATAATGGAGTGAAGATCCTCATAGAACTTGGTCTTCACTTCATCTGGGTTTGTCATGGTTGGAGCGTAGCAACTGATGATGGTAAGGTGCTTTCTTCCAAACAAGAGGGGGAGTTTCATGGTCATGAGTCTGTCGTTTACTCCCTTGGGAGGTCCAACCAATTTGCCAATCAGTGCTGTCTTCACTGCAAAGCCGACACCAGCCTCACGGCGCTCTTCACTTCCTCGGCCGCTCCAAAAGAACTTGTATCCAGAGCCCCTTTCACAGAGTTTGCCTTTTCCTGCAAGCCGGGTCTCACTCAAGGCAGCAATGTCCACATTGTATCTGGCGAGTTCCTTTCCTATTAGGGCAGTTCTCCTCTGGGGTCTTTCCGCGTCATCTCTGTCCAGTAAGGTGCGTACATTCCATGCGCCAAGTGAGAGAGGAACAATCCTCATTTTCTTCTTCGTGTTTCGACCGCTGGAGTAGTGTCCCCACCAGCCGCGGTAAGCTGGCTAGGGAGGTTTTGAGCAGGCAATGTTTAGGGCACCTTTTCTAGCCCCTTCCTCATGCCGAGGAGGTGAGCAGTGCATTCCTGAAAAGGGCTGCTCAGTCGCTCAGGGGGCTGCCGGACTCTGTGTCAGTGGTGAACGACCCTAATGGCCTGAGCCGCCTGTGTGCAGGTTTGCGGCTGCGGCTGCCAGTGTACCCACACCTGCCGCTTCGTCGCTTGCCTGTCGCCACAGGACTTTGGTGGGTGATGAAATGGGATGGGTGGATGACAAGTGTGACTTGCGCGGTGACTTTGTTTTAAGTGAGGAAGAGTTGCGCAGTTCGTCGACCTCACTCTCTCGCCCAAAACCAGCTGAGTCCAGCAGCATGACATAGTCGAGACGGCCGGAGATTGAGTTGAGTGCAGTGGATGACCAGGACGTCCTATGTGTCTCGTCATGCTCTTAGCGCTCCACGGCGCTTTGCTGGGAATCGCCTTTCTGCCCGTTGACCAGCTGGTGGTTCCTCCGCGCAGGCTGCCGAATCCAGTCTTCACATGCTAGGTAGACAAAGCCTAACTCACCGAGGGTTTAAGACCCGTCGGCTACCCTCAGCCTGGTTTAGCCGGCCAGTCGAGGCCGTTTTCCGGGATGTGGCCGCTGCACATGCTACAGCTGCTTGGAGCCACAGGTGAGAGCTGAGTGCCAAGTGGGGACCAAAGGTGGGCGAGCTACCCCCGAGGAAGTACGACTACTTCCCCCAACCAGAGGTGTTACCCTTCCCTGAACACCCCATACATCCATATATTTTATTTATATCACATGCAAATACATATATTTGCCCTTTGAACGGAGTTGAGATTTACTACAAGCAGCTGTGTATTGACCTAGTGAATGAACTCCTCATATCCCCGAGTGTGTCCGCTACAAAATGTAGTTCTATGCATTTAGTGGCTATTTACAATCACCTCTGCATATTGATAAGTTGATTGTTTTCTTTTCTTGGTTTCTATTTTTCTCCACATTGATTATATCAATATAATACACACTTATGATTTAAACATGAAAGATGGTTTTAATGATAAAAGTACAGTACAGCACTATTTACACTGGGATAACTACGTCATTCACATGAACGCCATTCACATACCGGCGCATGGAAATTAATGTGGAATAGAAACTAAGCCAACTGACGAACCAACAAGAGGTAATTAAAACATTTTAGTATATTTACTGTTGATCTAAGTCATTATTCTGCTTTAGCAACAGTACAACCGACCATACCCCTCTCTCTCTCTCTCTCTCTCTCTCTCTCTCTCATCCTTTGGTCGGTTTGACTTAACTTTTACCATCATTCATAAGTCCAGAGATATCGTGGGATGACACAAAATAAAATCTTCTACGTTCGTCAATTCATAGATTTTAGCCCGTATCTTGCTACTATGGTCAAGAGAGAGAGAGAGAGAGAGAGAGAGAGAGAGAGAGAGAGAGAGAGAGGCCTTTGGACATTTTCATATTTAAATAATAATAATCGATGTTTTAGAACATTATGGTATGTTTAAGAAAAAACAAACAGAAAAACATCACATTAAATATATCAAAGTATGTGTACCACGTAACCGAGGAATTTACTGGTTTGCAACATTGTATCATTGATAAACACTGTAGATAAATCCCAAGGAAAGTGCACACGTATCGTTAGGACGAACCATATTCTTGTAGGTTACTTGGTGTAATTTCTATTTCAAGGCTTTAATCCAGCCCAAATTCCTTTTCTCTCTCATTCCACATTTCTGCGCAGTTTGTCCGTTATGCATGAGAGGGGAGGGGAGAACAGAAAGCATAAAGGATTGTGATGAAAATGTGTACCATACTAAATTAATTTAGAAAACGGGGATTATCAATACTTTTCATCGTTATTTTTCATACGTCACTAGTGACTAATGTGTGGGAAATTGATTATTGATCTGGAATCAACTGTAGACGCTCGCGAGAATGTTTATATATGCGTATTATTGCGCCATGGGCGGATCACAATTTGATATACCAATAGTATTGGTATATCAAATTGCTTTATACCAACACTTTAAATGCATGTCATTTTTTAATGTATGTGGTATAAATATATATAAAGCAATGTTGAAATGTTAGAAGATTCAGAAGTGGCTACATTTTGGGTTTCCGAGATTTCTTTCTTGTGCAAGCAACATAGACCTTGATCTGTTGTCGCATAATGCTCCGTTAGATCAGGATATTTTTTTGTTTCTTTGTTCCACTAATTATTCCTAACAAACTGCATTATGCAACGTCAGGTCCTGATCTGTGCAGTTTGCAGCTGGGTTCGACTTGGAAGCGAGCATACACGGTTTTGTCTCATGATTGACTCTTTATTGTCTGTCATTGATCAAGATGATTTCAAGTTCACTCCTATGACTTTTTTTCCAGTGCGAGGGATAAAATTCTCCAAGTTTTAATACCTTTACAGTAAGATGGGACATGCCTTTTTTCAATTAGATGAATAAATCCTTTTCTGTGCGGAAAATTCATTCCAGTGTATTACAAATTTGATACGTTTCTTTGAAATGAACCATAGCATTCGCAATATTTGCAAAACTATGTAATTGTCATTAATAGGGCGATAACGAAAGCTTTTTGTACTTTTTATAGTGCCAAAAATTGCACACACTCATGAATTTACCCGGAGAGCACGTTGAAGAAACGGTTGTAGATTTGCCTTTATTTCGGTTTCATGCTCAATTTTCACCTCACCAATCATAAATGGAGAAGGCAATGATCTGATTAATCACAGCATGATACCAGGCATATTTATCTATGTTTGTGAATCAAGCTAATTTCCTAGAAAATAAAGACATTTCCCCCGTAACCGATAACAAAGTAGGTTTTCGGGATTCCCCTATTTAAAAAAAAAAATGTTGAATCATAGGAGTGATGAAAGAGATTACAGTCAGAAAAATTCTAGTAGAAGGCCATAAGCGGAAAATTGCAACAAAATTTTAATTGTTTACTACATGCTTGACATTGGTCACCAACACGTTTTATTATCCTGTATCTCTCGAACAGGTTTTGAATGTATAAACACCATTTTTCTACCATACTATTTGGTGGGGAAAGAACCCAGGGATGACCAGGGGATGAACAACTAACCCACGGTTAACTACTGGCAACCTTTCTCATGTAGATAAGTTGGCCAAGAAAAGACTTGAACTCACTCGGACAGAGGTGAAATGTAAGTGATCTAAGAAGGAGAGCGCCTTAGACCACTCGGCCCCCCCTAGTCCCCCACTCCATCGCATACTGATAGATTTGGATTACAAAGCATACATTATAATTCGTTCTAACTTAAAACTTAAACGAGAATTTTATCAAAGTTTTATTAATTGCGTCCTTACTCTCAATGGCTTTTTAATCCTCATTACGTCCGCATATCCCCAAATACATGGCATTTATCCTTATTCAACACAGTTCAGACACGATCTGAGTTTGTATATGTCATATCCCCGAATGCAGACAATAGGTTTCAGTCCAAAACGCCCCCACCCCGCTCCCCCCAATATAAAACTTGAACAGAATAACGTAAATGACATCGGTAAAGTTTGATAAGGTCTTCTATATATGTATCTGAGTTTAAAACAAACAAAAAATTACTGTGCATGTAAGATTTTTACCAATAGTCTATGTCCAAAAGGACAAATACGATTTTCACCTATAAAGTCCATATCCCAGTGTGTTTATTTGATTTTCGCCAACAGAGTACTTCTAAGATTTTCACCTGTAAAGTTTAAGTTATGTGGTTGTATGACTTTCACCTATAAAGTTTAAGTTATGCGGTTGCATAACTTTCACCTATAAAGTTTAAGTTATGCGGTTGTATGACTTTCACCTATAAAGTTTAAGTAATGCGGTTGTATGACTTTCACCTATAAAGTTTAAGTAATGCGGTTGCATAACTTTCACCTATAAAGTTTAAGTTATGCGGTTGTATGACTTTCACCTATAAAGTTTAAGTTATGCGGTTGTATGACTTTCACCTATAAAGTTTAAGTTATGCGGTTGTATGACTTTCACCTATAAAGTTTAAGTAATGCGGTTGTATGACTTTCACCTATAAAGTTTAAGTTATGCGGTTGTATGACTTTCACCTATAAAGTTTAAGTTATGCGGTTGTATGACTTTCACCTATAAAGTTTAAGTTATGCGGTTGTATGACTTTCACCTATAAAGTTTAAGTAATGCGGTTGTATGACTTTCACCTATAAAGTTTAAGTAATGCGGTTGTATGACTTTCACCTATAAAGTTTAAGTTATGCGGTTGTATGACTTTCACCTATAAAGTTTAAGTAATGCGGTTGTATGACTTTCACCTATAAAGTTTAAGTTATGCGGTTACATAACTTTCACCTATAAAGTTTAAGTTATGCGGTTGTATGACTTTCACCTATAAAGTTTAAGTTATGCGGTTGTATGACTTTCACCTATAAAGTTTAAGTTATGCGGTTGTATGACTTTCACCTATAAAGTTTAAGTAAAGCGGTTGTATGACTTTCACCTATAAAGTTTAAGTAATGCGGTTGTATGACTTTCACCTATAAAGTTTAAGTTATGCGGTTGTATGACTTTCACCTATAAAGTTTAAGTAATGCGGTTGTATGACTTTCACCTATAAAGTTTAAGTTATGCGGTTGCATAACTTTCAACTATAAAGTTTAAGTTATGCGGTTGTATGACTTTCACCTATAAAGTTTAAGTAATGCGGTTGTATGACTTTCACCTATAAAGTTTAAGTAATGCGGTTGCATAACTTTCACCTATAAAGTTTAAGTTATGCGGTTGTATGACTTTCACCTATAAAGTTTAAGTAATGCGGTTGTATGACTTTCACCTATAAAGTTTAAGTTATGCGGTTGCATAACTTTCACCTATAAAGTTTAAGTTATGCGGTTGCATAACTTTCACCTATAAAGTTTAAGTTATGCGGTTGTATGACTTTCACCTATAAAGTTTAAGTAAAGCGGTTGTATGACTTTCACCTATAAAGTTTAAGTAATGCGGTTGTATGACTTTCACCTATCAAGTTTAAGTTATGCGGTTGCATGACTTTCACCTATCAAGTTTAAGTTATGCGGTTGCATAACTTTCACCTATAAAGTTTAAGTTATGCGGTTGTATGACTTTCACCTATAAAGTTTAAGTAATGCGGTTGTATGATTTTCACCTATAAAGTTTAAGTAATGCAGTTGTATGACTTTCACCTATAAAGTTTAAGTTATGCGTTTGTATGACTTTCACCTATAGAGTTTAAGTAATGCGGTTGTATGACTTTCACCTATAAAGTTTAAGTAATGCGATTGTATAACTTTCACCTATAAAGTCTAAAGATGTTAATCTATACAATCTAAATCCAATGGACCCGTATCATTTTAACCTATAAAGTCTAA
>JAECUM010044523.1:0-10491 GCA_016617855.1 Megalonaias nervosa | reverse complement strand
CAACAGTTTGTTTATAGCTGTCATTATACAAGAACCAAATATATTTCTGAATCCTCTATACATTTTATGACCTACATGTGAAACCAGGTCAGAATGCGAGTCCCTTGTGTGGACTGTGACTCTATTGGTCCAGGAAAATCTATATGAATTTAAGACAAGTCCCTTTTTTTATCCCTTTATATCATTTGCTGATCTCAGATACTTTTGAGAAACTTGAACGTACCAAAATCTGGCAGCAGAATATTTCCTAAGTGCTTGAGTTAGCATTTTCATATGTACTGTTTAAAAATCTTTGTCATATCCTTTGACCTTGAACATGATTTAACGGAATTCATATCAGATTCAATCAGTATAGTCAATATATACCTAAATGCTAAGTTTTGTTCAATTCCAAACAAATATATTTTTGAAGAAAAAGAAGTTACTTAACTGG
Source organism: Megalonaias nervosa (assembly GCA_016617855.1). Taxonomy (NCBI): domain Eukaryota; kingdom Metazoa; phylum Mollusca; class Bivalvia; order Unionida; family Unionidae; genus Megalonaias; species Megalonaias nervosa. The sequence continues at coordinate 10,058 of JAECUM010044523.1, read as the reverse complement.
TACCATTCAAGATATTCTTTAAATACAGTGAAACACCTCAAAACCTAACCTCAGTATATCGGAATCCCCTCAAAACCTAACCTCAGTATATCAGAATTCCCTCAAAACCTAACCTCAGTATTATTGGAATCCCCTCAAAACCTAACCTCAGTATATCAGAATCCCCTCAAAACCTAACCTCAGTATATCGGAATCCCCTCAAGATCAACATCTATTGAGGTTCCAAATTTCCTTCTTTAAATATCATTTTTTTTCTCCAGTAATTTGAAACCCATCTACTCTGAAAACCAAAACAATTTCAATCAAAAATTTCACTTTTACAATTTATAAAACAATACAACTGAAACAAACATAAAAAATGTATTGTTGGTGCTAAATTCCTCACACACGCTGGACCCGATTATTTACAGTTAGCAATTACTCTAGTAGGCTTATCGCTGAGAAATTGTGTAAATAGCAACAGTTGTTAAAACAATATGACATACACACATTAGGGCTGACTACAGGCTAATCCAAAATCTTTGCACCATAAAAAGAGTTAGTTTTAAAGTTTTACTGCACCGACCAAAATTCAAAGTTTTCCTTCACATCTTTAAATATGAACATTCGACAGGATTTTTTTTACCTTTGCATGAAAATCTTTAACTTGTCCCAGGATGACAAGGCAATTTTACAAACCTGTTTTTAGTTTTTTCGCGACAAATCTACAATTGTGCCCTCTACAGGGATAATGCCCTTGACGACGTTAAAAAAAAGACTTGATTAATATGAAAATGCAAAGTTGTCAAACTGGAAAACTGAATCAATATTATGACGGTAAATACACTGTACGCCAAGAAAAAGTAAACTGGCATTGACATCTAAAATGTACAGTATTGTTAAATTGTGACAGATAAAGTTTCCTGTTAAACCCAAACAACTTTAATTTCCTGTTAAATTCACATCTCTTTAAATGTCTGGGAAGTACTGTAATGGGTATTTAACTTAAACAGTATCTGACTTCCTCACAGCATTCAGTAATAGGTCATACAACTTCCAAACCAGTACAAGCATTTCCTTTACCTTAGCCACAGTCTTATCTCCTTAACAATAACATAAGTGGACCCTATATTGCTCGCATGGTTTATATAACTTAACCACTGACCATTTCACTAATCACGTTTATGTAGTGCAGTAAGAAAATACAAGTAAACTATCTTTCAAGCTATATATCATTTGATTTTACCTATTTTACTACATCCTTATTTTTTTTTAAATTCTGAAGAAAATGGTATACTCAACATGCACATTGTCTGGCATATATTCTAAGTTTGATCAAAATCGAAGAAAAAATAGGACATCTGCCAATTACGCAAGATTGTCTCAATAATGTGTGGATCTCATTATCAGACCCACCCTGACCTAAACCACCAATATCTTTATGACACAAGTCCATTTTTAAGTTTGGTCAATATCAGATCAGAAATGCTTCTTATAAATGGGGTAACAAGCTCAGTCAATCAGATACAAGATTTCATTATTATGCATGGATCTTGCTTCCAGAGGGGTAATAAATTCAGTCAATTAGAAGCAAGATCACCTCACTGATGTGTCTACTTCACTGTCATACAAGATCTTGAAGACATAAACATATATTCATTCATCAGAATCAAATCAGAAATCTGGCATCTAAAAAAGAAGGAAGCTGGGTAGGGTTAGTACTTACATGCAGTATATAGAAACAAGGGTCATTTGACAAACAAAATGTTTGCTCCCATAAATCCAGTGGAAGTATCATGATCTACAAAGCTTGCTGGGATACCTTGTTAGGTAGCCTGCTGCTATTAGGATACTGGATCTTTCAACTCTGAAATCAATTGAGTTCTTACTTACTTATGCCCAGGTCCACACCATCTACAAAGTTTGGTAAAGGTAGCTGGTGGAAAACTAATGTTACTGTGCAGAAACAAAATTGGGAACAGAAGGCTGGATGGACATCATCATAATATAATATGATCTGCCTTATGGTGAAGCCTGAAGACGGGAAGGACAATGAAGCAACAGCAAATCTGGAACCAAAACACATTTTCCAGTACAATTAATAGTCAAGTATGTAAAAGTGGTCTGTTTTGTTACAACTTGTCCTTTGAATGTTTCATATTAACTGTCACAAATATCTAATTTTCAAGACAAAATGTCTCACAAAACAAATTAGAATTTCTAGAGCCATGATCCAAATACATGTTAGAGTAATACTTCACAAAACCAGGCACTGTTGTTTTGGATCAGAAATTTTGCCATTTTAAGATAAGACAAAATGTTGAATGCAGTTTTATTCTGATGCCTTCTTGCTATAGCCATGAGATCCATCATGTGATCATGTAGAATCCATGCAGAACTTATACAGACAGCCTTTTGTAATGATGTAGAATCCACACAGATCCTGCCTAGACAACCTTTAGTGGCTGTTCAGTCTCTGATTACAGATCTCACAAAGTAAATGACTGAAAGAAACAGTTCTTAATGGCCAAAGCACAAAGATTAACTTGTGCTAAGAATTCACCTGCAAAATGAAAATTATTACACCATGGCTTACATCAGCCAATATCAAGTCAAGGGTAGATAATGTAACTACAGTATTTTCTGCAGTTGGTTTGTGAAAAAAGTGCTCTAAATACCCATACCTGTTTGTTGTTTATTGAAGAAATTTAAAGATGTTTCATTATCACAGGAACTCATGTCAGGGATTTATTAATTTCAGTAATAAATATTAAATTTTCCAGCATTATATACTCTGAATAAGTCATTGTGGCATCAGACTACAACAGTTTTCTACAATTTTCTTGTCAGCCAATATAATACCCAATGTTCATAGTTACTTCAGTTGACAAGGAAGCAGTAGCAAACCATGCTACAGTCTCACAACAGTAACTGGTTTAATACATAATGGTGGAAACGCAAATATTTAGTATACCCAAAAATTCCATGACCCAAGCACCAATGACAACTATTAGTCTCTACTGTCATGAGCCTTCCATTCTAGAATTTAAATTTGTCATGCTCAAGTAACCATTCCCCTCTTGATTTTATATTGGACATCTGAGTTTGTTTTCTTCCCTCTATGTACACTACTTTGGAAATAAACACAGCACCGTTTTTGATTTTGATCAATATATCATCTTTTCTTGTTTATATTTTCTATCAAATGACTCGCCTTGTTCACTATTTTGGTTTACAATCAGTAAAACATATCTGACAGTCAATGAAATGGCAGTGCCTAATTTGAAGTTCATCCCGAGTCAGCCATAGTGATCTTTAATCTTTAATGACTTTAGTCTATTTATGCACCCTACAAGCACGATGGAAGGATCTTTTGTGCACCAAAAATGAAAAGCAAGGGTCACAGATTCAAGATTAGAATGAACCCAGTAAGATACTTTTATTATAATCTTGGCCAATAAAATGTTCTCAGAGCTATTAGGGGTTGGCAAGATATCTATCATCCAGAACCTACAGTCTCTTTTCCTGGACTCTTAGCCACCAAACTGTCCCTGACTTTCAAAATCCAATGAAGTCTATGCAGATTTTTTTAAAACACTATTTCATGTTCAAAGACAGCAGGCTCTAGACTTCCAAGATTTTTTGAGGTTCTATGAAACCTATCCAGATTCTATTCAAACCATTCTCCACGTTCTGAAAAAAATTTGGCCTTAGGCATTCAAAATCATAGAAAAAAGCCTATGCAGATTTTAGTAAAACTGGACTCTCTGCATCTTTCCAAAAACCTAATAAGAACTTTCAATTCTCTCGAAACCTTATGATGCCAAGGTGATTTTCATAAAACTGTTCTTCTAGGGCAGTAAAAATTTTGTTCCTAGTCACTCAGGATAAGTTACCTTAGAGAAGTGACTTAGCTATATAACATGTAATAGGTAACATTTGGAATTAAGTGGGTATGACAGTGTTGTACATGCACATTCTCTGCAATATGTATTTTTTATGTGATGTCAGTTATAAACATAATATGTTTTTAGTATTACCACACCCACTTTTGCTTTGTTTTTAGTCAACTGTTTCTAGCAATAATATTAATTTTTTCAAATTATCCAGCATAAACTAAATTTCTTATTTTTAAAGCCTTGTGCCTCAAAAGTGATACATGGTACTAGGACAGAAATCATGTCTAGCATTAAGTAAATATCATTTATAAAATCTATTATGAAGCTCATTTTAACTGATTTTGTTAAATAGCTGAGCTGTATTAAATTTACACAGGTGATGCATAGAAGTGATTTCTTATTCTCTGACATGATTTAGGATGAAGCAGTGCCAAATATATGTGCAATTTTGACTTGGAAAACCTAGGAGAAGATTTCTGTGTACTTTTTGTAAGCATTCATTTGTATTCACCACTTATTTACATGCCTGCAAACATGTAGACATAAGTCAACCTGACTGACCCGTTTGTTTTGGCTAAAAATAAATAACAAGCATGAACCACTTGGATATGCAGTTTGTACTTTCCTGGCTTGTTCCATGAACAAAAGGCTTCTAAACCAGCCACATCAGTGTCATACACAAAACCTTTACTTCGGATTATACCCAATAAAATAACTTATAATGGATTACAATTCCCTAGTCCAACTAGCCCAGACAACAAAATTCATTGTTGGGGAAGTTAAATTTCATTAACAGTGTAATTTTTGCAAAGAACAAAAACTAAATCCCAAGACCATTTCCCTTGCAATAACATTGCCAGGTCGAAACTGGAAATGTCAGCCCCTGCAAAAATGCCCCAAACTGTAATTTCAGCAAAATCTGTTTCTAGTTTTTATTTCTTTTAATTGTAAGTTGGGTTATTTTTAAACAAAGCAAGGATGACAAGAAACCACTTTTCCATGAGATGAACACTTTGAAAATCCATCCCTGTTTGGATATTATGACAAAAAAGAATATGATGCAACAAACAGGATATCTTGTACAGTATTCTTCAAATCACTGTCTACATCCTGTTGAAACATTCACTGCACATGTATTGTAATTATTAAGTGGAAATATCATGAACTAAAGAATGTAATTCCATGTATTCACGTTTCCATAAAGTTTACTGCCTTTTAGCTGAGCTAACTGCATGCCAGATTAAAAGCCAATAATATATGGCCTAATACCCAATAATGTATGGGCCATTACCCAGAGGTATAACTGACAAAAGTTTGTTGAGAATCTGTGTACTTTTTAAAAGTTATAGCATGTGTTTTCACAACAGCAGCATAGTGTGACATTACATGAATTTAATGAAAATATTGTTTGATGAACGACACAAATCCTCAAGCAAGCATTTTAAAAATATTAGTGTAGCATTTGAACAATATTTAAAACAAACAAAAATGCTATTCATTGTTAAGTCTATGGAATGTGAGAGCAGACAGGGAGTTTGTGTTAAGTCTATGAATGTGAGAGCAGACAGGGAGTTTGTGTTAAGTTTATGAATGTGAGAGCAGACAGGGAGTTTGTGTTAAGTCAATGAATGGGAGAGCACACTGGGAGTTTGTGTCAAGTCTATGGGTTTAAGACCAGACAGGGAGTTTGTGTTGTCTATGAATGTGAGAGCTAAAGATGCCAATGGGTATGCGGGTACTCAAGTTCCCACCCATTGATAATAACCCGGGTAATAAATTAAACAACAGGGTACCCATTTTATAAAAATGTTTTCCAACTTCAGATCGAGACAAAGAATAATGATTACTGTTCGAGGCTCATGTTGTGTACGCATTTGTTCATCATCACTGGGGCTCATATGGTTTCTTACAATTAACTTGTCATACATTTACTATATAATAATACATGGGAGGACACTTCTCTCCTTTCTCATGCGACATATTTAAGAATCAATGCTGATATTTCAAGCTAGTCCAAGTTCGTGCCTGTCCAAGGTTCGTGCACCACTTAAACGCACTTGTTCTGAGATCCTGAGGACATTAACTGGATCAATACCTTTCGTCAGCAGCAACAGTAAGTACTGATTAAGAAATATTCAATGAAATAAAATTTAAATATGTACTACAGTTCAAATAAAAGAAAGCACAATAGAAAAGTCAGGTTTAACTAATGCCATTTTTTGCCTCAAGTTTATGGCCCTGGAGCGAGTGTTAGCTGTTCAAATCAGGGCCATTGTTCACATGTTCATTTACTGGACATTTTTTTTATCGGGAAACCCAAGACAGATATTTTGTCACAGCAAAGGCAACACAAAAACTTGGTTACCATAAAATGCACTTCTTATACCATGTAAGGAAAAAATGAACTAAATGAACAACTATACAGAATGAAATTTTTCACTGAAATATATAAATGTAAAGGGAAAAAATCTTTGTTATTTAATAACATGGAAAATAAAATCTAATAAAAATTGACCATGTGTGTAAATATGGTAATTTTTGCATGAATTTTACATGAAACAGTTCCAAGAAATCAGACAGGTTTCTTGAATGTGAAACACACTTGTCATAGATTCATTCTATTTTGATACTACATATGTAGCAGACCAGTCTAAACTGAAAATAAATGGTGCTTGATATCATAAAAAAAAAATTAAAAATTAAAAATTAAAAAATGGGGTGTATTGATACGATTGATGGATGTTATAGGGCTGAAAAATATTAGGAGAGGGATTTTGTTAAACATAAAAACATGCTGCACCAGACTGTCATTAAGGGACAAACCTTGGCATGTCAAGGATAATACAACAATCATCATTTGTGGACTTCATGATTATTCACAAAAGTTAATGTAGACATACAGACTAGTTAAGTGAGTGTTATGCATAAATAATTTATCAATTTTTTTTGTGTCTATACTCTTGTATTAACTACTAATCTACAAGGATTTAGCCAATTTGTGACATAAATTGTAACTACAGATCCAGGTATGTAGCAAAAGTAAATGTACATTTTTCATACGGTTTTCTGTAATTATGGCATGTAATATACAGATTGCTCTTAAAATGCTCAGATTACACTTTTTTGCCACTTATATTAGTAATAATTACGCTTATACCTCTCTTGTGGGTTGGCATGTGTGAACCTACAATAAAGCAGTTCAGGTTCACATTTAATACACTTTCTTTTGAGCAGGTACCCAGGTAACCGATCATTAGGACTGACCGGTACCTGGGAGAAATTTCCCAAAATTTTGACATCTCTAGTGAGAGCAGACAGGAAGTTTTGTGTTAAGTCTATGAACGTGAGAGCAGACAGGGAGTTTGTGTTAAGTCTAAGAATGTGAGAGCAAATGGAGTTTTGTGTCAAGTCTATGAATGTGAGAGCAGACAGGGAGTTTGTGTCAAGTCTATGAATGTGAGAGCAAACTGGGAGCAGCAATGCATCACAAGAATATTTGAAAGATCATTATAAAAAAAAAATCAAGCTGGATTTGATCTCTGGTTTTTAATATTTTACATTTCCAGCTGAGACTTGAACCCATAAGGACAGAGGTGAGATGGCAGTGATCGGTGAAGGACAATGCTTTGTACTACCCAGCCACCCTTTAAATTTTAGTGCTACCATCCCAACATATGCTCTGAAGAACTGAGAAAAAAATTCATTATATCTGTGGGTTAATTTACAACAGCAACAATGCTGGTCAGGCTGATGGATGGTAAGTTTGTTTTGAAAAAAACTATTACCTGCTAAATATGCCATGGCTTGCTCAAGATCTCAAGGACAAAACTATTACCTGTTAAACATGCCAAGGTGTTGCTCAAGACGTCAAGAACAATATTAAAAGGAGGCAATGACACTCGTAGACTTTATTAAGGGTGATAATCCACCACTCTTTCCATTGGAAACCAGTGACATGAACTTTTATCACCAACTCATATATCACACATCAAAACTGTCGATGTCTACATGAAAGGAAAATATTCAATTTTGTCCAAATGAAAGGTGATTCTTTTTTTTTTTCCCCCCCATTTTTAGGGATGAGCCTGATAATTTCCAATTTCGCATTATGCATAAAATTTCATTCTGATGAAAATGTGTACATCCGGGGTATATTTTTGGTGTAAAGGAGTTAAATCATTCATGTGCCTTTTCATCAATGAGCACTCTACTTCTTCTTTAAATAAAAAAATTTTAAATTCTGAAATGGATTAAAATATTAAAACTGAGGTAATCCTTCAATTTAATGCCAAGTTAAACCAACATTTTCTAACACACACCTCGTTCCAATATCATGCATCAAAAGAATAGTGAACAACGTCCTGATATCTACCAAGTCAGTTACTCACACCCTTAATAAACATCTATTTAAGTAAACAATCACATGTGGAGCAGCATCAACAATAGGAGAGTAGATGCAAATTATTCAATCAAATTACGGGGTCTGACTGGCCACTATATAACAAGCTGCTAAAAGTTAACACATGAATTTAATGCCAAGGCAACTGGTGTAATTGGTTATTGGATTGAGGAGATAACCCTCTAAATTAAGGAGTGTACTTTTTATCAGCAGCATTTGAATTTTAAGTTGAGAAACACCCTTAGACATGAACAGGACCTGTGGCGTTGAAAAGAGCTTATTCTTTCATGTTTCTGTATCTGACTGAATATCATCTTCTCTTCTTATGTTATTTGCTTACCAAATGAAATGGTTCCTCAACATTTTATCAAAGCTCATGCAAATGCATCGAGTTCGACTGCTGGCGCTGTATGTGCATATAATTTATAGCCGTGAAAACCCTCACCCCCTTACCAAACCATATATTCACGCTGCGTAAAAGATACATGTCAAATCCAAATCAAAGCCATCTTCCTGGTGACGACGCTTATTCCTGCTGACAAGCTCTTTAAGCTTGTTTTTCGCCATTATGATCTCCTGCTTAAGTTTATCCACAAACGAGGACCGCTTGCGGTCCAATTTCTTGCAAATTTGTAGTTAACCAGAGTACTCAAGACACAATTGTCATATTTCAACTCAATAGGTGTCCAGATCACAATGAATAAACGCGTTTTGGAACTGGTTATCTTAAGTTCATAGCACTTTTACTCAATCTCCATACATGTTATCAAGGAAGTACAACACCACCACATCTCGCTTGTATTAAACAAGCCTAATGGCGGCTTCCTGGTTTACGTTATTACTACGCTCAGTAAATAGTCCCATAATTTTTTATGGTTTTTTTTATATGCCCCTTCAGGTATATCTTACTTTAGATTTGTAACCGGAAAGTGGTTTTTATCATTAACAGTCTTGCTAAAATTTATAACGAAATTGAAAATATTTGCAAATGCAAAAGGTGAACCCCAGAACCGAACAACTTCCTCACGGAGTAAGTTCATAGGTCACCGAAAAGTCATATATGGGTCACTAGGAATTGGGCCAAATTTTTAAGCATAACATGTTCAATACACTGTTAGTGACTAACCCATTGGCCTATATATCAACTTTGTGTCAAAATTGTATATACAACTACTATTACTCGAAGCGTGAATAATAACAACAAAACTCATAGTCGGTAAGATAACTCCAATGTATAAATGCAATTCTGATTCTAAACAAAATGCATCAATGTCTACTGGAGTAAAGTAACAGCAAACAACGAAAATTTCACAACGATGACGACAACTATAGCGATAACGATGATTGTAACGGATTTTGTGATGGCATTAATGTGCAAATAGCCCAGCGGCGACAACGATGATGAAAGTCAGTGTATACTTTAGCGGAAATAACGAATAACTTTGCGCAAATGTGTATACATACATACATACATATAATATGGCGAATAACAGCCGTTTTAAGTTTGAGCGTCCGTTTTAACATATATTCATTCAATACAGAGTTGTTGTTTTGTTTTCTTTAAGTTTTTTTTTTTTTTTAGAAAGCTCTACAAATAAAATAGGAGCTCTACAACTGAATCAGAGAGCTCTTTATATCAATAAGAGAGTTCTATAAATCCATTAGAAACCTATCCAGTTCAATGATTGACATAGATTAATAATTGCTGATATCTATATTTGAATTGAAGACGTTTCTAATTCAACTGGAGAGCTTGAGCCCGGGGGGGGGGGGGGGGGGGG